>CAUYON010047086.1:0-13314 GCA_963573935.1 Arctocebus calabarensis
GAGATGGGGAAAGACTGGGAGAGAAACGGAGAGAGCTTCTCTCTCCCCACTAGAATTCTCTCCCTCTACCAGGAGCCTTAATGTTTTCTGTATTCTTTTCTGTGAATAAATTCTGTCTTACAAAAAAAAAAAAGAAAGAAAAAGAGGAAACAAAGGCCAACCAATGCCAAGAAGCTCCCTTTGGTGTTTCACCTGCGGGTGGTGGTGGGAGGGTCCTTCCTGGTGCCCTCAGAAGGCGCATTCCCAGCTGTTGTTTGTTGTGGCCTCGCTCTAGGGAAGGGATCAGGGGCCTCCCCGGAGGGCAGCGGAATGGAGGCTTGGCAGGCCCTCCGTGTGCTCCTTGAAGACCAAACATGGACACGAAGCCTGGGCCCAGAAATATCCCCTTGCCCCAGAGATCTTTGGAATTCTGCAGGGTCATCTCAGAGACAGGAGAGACTGAACAAGCTGCAGAGTCCAGAACCTTCCACGCGGGCTCTGAAACGGAAAACGGGGCCTCAGAAGGGCCCCTGCAGGGCAGGGAAGGAGCTCAGACCTGAACAAGGAGTTTTCTGAAGTCAGCCCAGCTTGAACATTCTCAGTTTCCAGGCCAACTGGAGATTTCCTATTTGAAGACAAATGTTCTGGGACCCCAGAAATATGGCTCTCAAGGCTGCTGAAGACAGATTTCTGCAGGTGTACGTCTCTACATTTCTTTCTTTTCTCATTTTGCACATACACGTATATTTCAGTTTGATTTTATTTGGCACTGAAATACTGTTTTCATTTGATTATCTTGAAAATACCTCAAAAATCTTTCCTATTTTTCATCCTCCTTCTTCCCTGTCTTTTCCCCATTCCTAGAAATCATTCCTTTTGGTCAACAAGTATTTATACTTAGTTTTCCAAAGGACAGAGTCTCTTTATTTTCTGGAATCTTTCAAGGTCAAATAAAGCCTGGTATCTGGAAAGTCCAGGAGGGTTCCAAGCCCAACCCAGGGCAGTCATCTCTCCTCCAGCCACATATTGCTGTCACATATTGCTGTCATTCTTGTGGGACCCTGAGCCTGGACTGGAGCATACCTAGGCCTTATTCTCCTGCACTTTCTGGGCACACTGTGTCCCAGGGAGAGGGACAGATGCTGGGCACACAGTGCTGTCTTTGAATAGAAAACCTGGGAGGATTTGGTGGTAAGTGTGGAAGGGCATTGTAAATTGTAATGCCCTCTGGGGTGGGGAACTTGTAGCCTTCTAATTTCAAAATTGTTCTTTTTTTAAGCACCAAAGGAGGCAAGAAAAGCTTCATCTTTCTCTACTGCATTCCTTTTAATAAAAGGATTTGTTCTGTAAAAATTGGATTTAGTCAAAAGGCGTGCTTAAGGACCTAGAGGGCCACATGTTGCCTATGGCGGCGAGTTCCCCTGCTGGACTCGTGGGTTGGGTAGACACACAGTACAGATGCTTAGGACTGCTGTCCTGTCCTCAAACCCCAGATCTGCAGCTACCTAGTCGTTTCCCCACCTTTGACATAGGCATAATCCTTACCCATCTCACATACATAGTTTAAATGAGAAAACTCCTTTTCCCAGGACACGGTAAGTGCCAGAGTCCACCGATGTCTTATAATGCCACCTCAGGCAGGCTGCAGCCCCAAGGCTGGACATCAGGGGCCGTTTAAGGCCAGGAAGCCTCAGGTGAGTGGCAGGATTGTAAAGGACCCAATTCTTTAGTATGAATTCTTCAGTTCTGTGAAGTTAGTTTGGGCAAGAAAATCAATTCTGCTGTACCCACCTTCTCAGTCTTGTTTGTCCTCCACAGATGACAGGGAAGCGTGGGATGGCCCTAAGTGACCAAAGACAGGCCCCATCACTGTCAACCCAACCTGGGAAGAAAAGAAATTTATGTTTTCTTGGACTTAAACAAGAGTGTTTCATAGGAGGGGAGCCATTTCCCTCTCCTCCCTGGAGCTGTGCAGATAGCTCCCCATCTAACCCCCAGGGCCCATGGGCTTCTTGGACATAGGCTGGTAACAGTATGAACCCCAACTGTTCTGAAGCTTCATGAAAGTAAAGGGGGTGCTTTAGTCCCCATTTATTCTCAGGGCAGCCATTTGTTGAGAAGGTTAGATTAATGAAAGGATAGATGGGTCCCCGTGCTGCACATTGGAAGGTCCTCTCTAGCAGCACATCACTCTGGGCTCTGGACCTGGGAGTCCCCCAGCCTGGGGGATGAGGACTGGGATTCCTTGGGCTGGAGGGCAGGGTGTCTCTCTTCCTCAGATGTGTCCATATGTTGGTCAAGCTGGACTACGGCCCATTCCTCAGCTTGTCCTCTTCTTTCTCTGGTTCTCTTATACCTGTATTTACCTAGGTTCCAGTCCCAGCATGTCCCTGCTGGAGCAACTCCTGTCCTCAGCGCAGTGGACACACTCTGGCCATCTCTTAGGCTCTCACGATGCTCTGTGTCTCTCTTTCAGAACATGCAGTGGCCCACCCTGACCCAGGCCTACTGAGTCTCAGCCAGCACCCAGTGTGTGCAGACACCGATGGCACAGATGTGGACCACTCAACGTGGCATCTGGGGCCTAAATGAATAGGCAAAGAAGCTGCAAAAAGTGTGAAGAATGCAACTGTGGCAGCATGCGGAGAGCACGGAGGCAGCACAAAGGGGGGTCAGTGGTCAGGGGAACATGCAGAGACACACGCACAAACACATACAGAGACATGCACGGACACACACAAACATATGGAGACACGCCCAGCTACACACAGACACACATACTTAGACATAGCAAACACAGAAACACTCACAGAGATACACACAGACACACAGACAAAAACACGCACACAGACACAGATAAACACATTCACAGGGGCCAAGACTGTTGATCTCAGCACATATCAGGAGCTGGGGGATTTCCCAAAGACTCACCTCCAGCACAAAATCTTTCCTGACTCCCCTGAGGAACTATGACATCAGCTTTCTCATCCAGGGTAGTTTTAAAAACTCTTTTAATATTAATAATATAATAAACAAGTACTTACCTTCTAATAACCAGTCGTGTATAAGTTGGGGGATGGTGGGAGTTGGCAAGGGATGGGGCAGCCAGGGGCTCCCCCCGTGCAGCGGAGTCAGCCTGCTGTGCTTACTGCCCGGTCTGGCCACTATAGGCAGTGCCAGGGAGGGCCACCCCCCTCCTCAAGATGCCACTGTAAACAGCAATATTAATGGCCCTACAGAAACATAAGAAATGTGCTTTTGCTTTAAAGGAATAAATCAGAAGGCAGGAAATTCTGACACATACCCAATGTGGAGGAGCCTTGAAGACATTACACTCTGAAATAAGCCAGACACAAAAGGACAAATATCATTTGATTCCACTTCTGTGAGCTAGGCAAAGACCCAAATTCCTAGATACAGAAAGTAGGAAAGTAGGATGGAGGGGTGCCAGGGTCTGGGAGAGGAGATGGAGAGCGAGTGTTTAATAGGCAGGGAGTTTTGTTTTGGGGGTGATAAAAAAGTTCCAGGCACGATTGTGGTACTGGTAGCACAACAACATGAATGTTCGTACACCATTGAGCTGGACACTTATACTTAAAATGGTAAATTTTATGTTATGTGTATTTTGCCACAATAAAAAAAGGGAAGGGAGTGAAGGAAAGGAAAGAAAAAGGAACAAAGGAAGGGAAGGAGAGAGGAAGGAAAAAAAGAAGGAAGGCAGGGAGGGAGGGAGGCAGGGAGAGACAGGCACCATCCCAGCTCCAGGTAATGAAGCATCAGGTGGAAAACAGGGTGGCACAGACCTGGGAAGCCTCATCATGTGACCTCAGGCAAGTCACTCTGATGTGCATAGCCTCAATTTCTCCCTCTGTGAAATGAGATTAGTGATTCCTACTGCATCAGAAGAGTCAAGTTCAGTTAAACAAATCAGGCAAACAAACTGATCCAGGTGACACACACTCAAGAATCTCCTGTTAAGAATGTGCTGGGGGGCTCGGCGCCTGTGGCTCAGCGGGCTAAGGCACCAGTCACGTACACCTGAGCTTGTGGGTTCGAATCCAGCCCGGACCCGCCAAACAACAATGATGGCTGCAAGCAAAAAATGGCTGGGCATTGTGGCAGACGCCTGTAGTCCCAGCTACTTGGGAGGCAGAGGCAGGAGACTCACTTGAGCCCAGGAGTTGGAGGTTGCTTTGAGTGTGATGCCACAGCACTCTACCCGGGGTGACAGCTTGAGGCTCTGTCTCAAAAAAAAAAAAAAAAAGAATGTGCTGGGGCTGGGGTGGCGCCTGTGGCTCAAAGGAGTAGGGCACTGGCCCCATATGCCAGATGTGGCAGGTTCAAACCCAGCCCTGGCCAAAAAAAAAAATGTGCTGGGGAGGTGGTAAAGATTAGAGGTGACCCCAGGCTAGTGGGCAAGTGGCTCTGGAGGCCAACAAAGCCTGGGAGGGAGGAGGAGGCAGGCTCAGGGGATGGTGGGGCTGACAGAGTGTGGGGACTAAGATGCAGGATGGGGACAGGAAGGGGGGCACCGCTGCTGCAACTGGGGTTCAAGAGTGGGGGAAAATGCAGTGCCTTCCACTGAGCCCTCTGGCTCTATCCAAAGTGCTTCCTTTCCTACCTCTTGGAGAACTCCTGTGGGCACTGTGGTAGTTTGCAGATTAGATTTATCAAACAGATGATCAAATTCCAAAGCTTGATGCTTGGCTTGGGAAGCTGAGTGCTGCCTACGACATGGCCGGGCTGCATCCCAAGTACTGGGAGGCTGCTGCTGGTAGCACAGTGCGGGGCACAGGGAGAGCCCCTCCACTCTCCACCCTCACTGCCTGGACCCTTGCTGACCACCAACATCTCTCACCCTGAGAATTCCAGCCACCTCCACCTGCTCTTTTCCCTCCAGACCCACCCTGGAAATAATCCTCCTCTGATCTCCCTAAAGCTGCACCTTGGGTCCTCAGATGATATACTAAGAATGACCATGGATTGTGTTAAGTCTGATCACAGAATTTTGGCTTTAGTTTTAAAAGTCTTTTTATCTATTAGAGATTCATTCTGAAATATGGATGGATAAAATGATACGATGTCTGAGATTTTCTTTAAAATACACCCACAAAAATCAATAAATACAGAGAATAAAAGAGGTGAACAAAAGGGAGAAGAAATAAGATCAGCCCCAAGTTGGCGACTGTTGAACCTGAGTGATGGGTACCCAGGAGTTCATTTGTCCTCTCTCTAGTTTTATGCATTGTGACGGCAGCCAACGTTATCCTTATCCAGCAGGGCTGGATGAGCCCATGTGCCTCCATCTGGAGTTGTTTATTCACATACAAGGCCTTCTGTTATAGATAGAGTTAAGAAACCGGACGCTCTAATGACCATGGTGCCAGTTAAACACCCAGTGTACTAAATGCACTTGGTAATGTACCTAGCAGTCACTAACTATGAATTTAATCTAAAGTAGAAATGCTTTAAAGATATAACTACTTTAAGATAAGGAGATATTGTGTAACCTTGTAACCTATGAAGAAAAATATATTTGATGTATACTATGGTGATTGTTAACATTGTTGATGCTTATTTTTACTGTGAGAATATAAAAGTAAGAAAAGGAAACAGGAGGGCAGAATATCTCTTTGAGGAGATATCCTGAATGTTCTCTGAGTCCAGCAACATTTGGAACTTTCTTTCTTTTCTTTTTCTTTCTTTCTTTCTTTTTTTTTTTTTTTGTGAGACTGATTCCACTGTTGCTCTTGGTAGAGTGCTGTGGTATCATAGCTTACCGCAATCTCAAATTTTTGGGCTTAAGTGATGCTCTTGCCTCAGCCCCACGAGTAGCTGGGACTACAGTGACCTGCCACAACATTCAGCTATTTTTTTAGAGACGGGGTCTTGCTCTTCCTCAGGCTGGCCTTGAACTCTTAAGCTCCAGCAATTCACCTGCTTTGGCCTCCAGAGTGCTAGAATCACCTTGCCCTACTTGGAACTTTCCATAATAAAAAAATAAAAATAACATAAAGAGGAGCACAACCCTGCTGAGGACTTCAGTGACTTCCTGCTTCTCTCAAAGTCCAAACACTCTCGGAGAGTTTGTAACAAAGTGGGGCGTGGACACTGCCAGTCTGTAGCTCATGGACATTGATCCCAAAGCCTTAATCATGATGATACTAAAAAGCCAGCAGACTTTAGTCAGTTTGATTATGGACTTTTAATCCCCTTTATTGCCTAGACCAGAGTGGTCTCTTTATTCTCAGGGAAACCATGGCCATTTTTCTTGCCTTAGTACCTTTTCCAGTGCTCTTCCCACTGCCAGGAGCGTCTTTCTCACTATTTGCACCTGATTTTCCTGAGGACTTGGCTCAAGAATCGCCTCCTCCAGGAAGCCTTCCCTGACCTGCCCTGCCTGGAGTTGTCCCAATTGCTGACCATCCTGCTTTGCTGGGAGCATCCATTTTAGCTCCTATGGGAGTGTGAGGACCAGGTCGTTCATTCTTTGTCAAGTTGTCAGGGCCTGGCACACAGTAAGGACTCTAAATATTTGTTACACAAATTCCTGAAAGGTTTCTATTTCCATTTCAATATGAAGCATAAATATTCTTGCCACAATTCATACTGTGGGAGCAAAGGCTTATTAACTGTTCAATCACAGCTTTTTTTTTTGAGTACAGGTAATATTATTGATGTTACATGACAAGGTGGAGCTCCCTAGGCTCCTCTTGTTCTTTAGGGAGTCTAGGGAGGAAACTGTGTTGAGGGGAGTTTCTCAGTGACTTGGGGGACTGAGTAGGCAGAGGCACCCCAGCAGCTGAGGGCCCCTCTCTTCCTCTCATGCTCTGGCTGGGGCTGGTGGTCCAGGGGCTCTTACTCCTTGGAGGCCATGTGGGCCATAACATCCACCACCCTATAGCCAAATTCATTGTCATACCAGGCAGTGAGTTTGATAAAGTGGCCATTGAGGGCAAATATCAGGTCCAGATTCAAAGGTGTAAGAATGGGTGTCACTGTTGAAGTCAGAGGAGACAAACTGGCACTCAGTGTGGCCCAGGATGCCCTTGAGGGGGCCCTCCGATGCCTGCTTCACCACCTTCTTGATATCGGTGTATTTGGCCACCTTCTCCAGATGGCAGGTGAGGTCCACCGCTCACACATTGGTAGGGGACATAGAAGGCCATGCCAGTGAGCTTCCTGTTAAGCTCAGGGATGACCTTGCCCACAGCCTTGGCTGTACCAGTTGAGGCAGGGATGATGTTCTGGAGAGCCCTACAGCCATCACACCACAACTTCCCAGAGGGGCCATCCACAGTCTTCCGGGTGGCAGTGCTGGCGCAGTCATGATTCCCTCCATGATGTCAAAGTTGTCATGGATGACCTTGGCCAAGGGGGCTAAGCAGTTGCTGGTGCAGGAGGTCTTGCTGACAATGCTAAGGCTGTTTTCATACTTCTCATGGTTCACACCCATCACAAACATGTGGGCATCAGCAGGAGAGGCAGAGCTGATGACCCTTTTGGCACCCCCCATAGGTGCCAAAAGCCCCTGCCTTCTCCATGGTAGTGAAAACACCAGTGGGCTCCACAAGGTAGTCAGCACCAGTCTCACCCCATTTGATCTTGGTGGGAGCTCAACCCTGGAAGATGGTTATGGGATTTCCAGTGATGACAAGCTTCCCGTTCTCAGCCGTGACTGTGCCATGGAATTTTCTATGGGTGGAATCATCCTGGAACATGTAGACCACGTAGTTGAAGTCAATAAAGGAATCACTGATGGCGACGATACCCACTTTGCCAGAGTTAAAAGCAGCCCTAGTGGCCAGGCATCCAATACAACCAAAGCTGTTTATTCTGACCTTCACTTTCACCATGGTGACTTAGGGATGCAGCTGGTGCTGGATGAGAAGCAGCTGTCTGATGAATGGGAGGACCAGAGAGCCTCAATCACAGCTTTAAACCCATCATCCAATTTTAGGAAGTGGCCACATCTCCTAGCCAGATCCCAGAGCCTTAAACATCCAGAACATAAACCCTTCTCGAGGGAGCTGCACCATTCACCTTTTGATAAGTTTGCCTGAGGGCCTCAAGGAGATGCAGCTGCAGAGACTGGCATCAATGATAGCTCTGAGTACCTGTCTGCACCTACTGTGGACATGAGACTCACCTGGGAGACCTGGGCCTCCCTGACCAACCAATCAGACTGGACAGTGGTGGTATTCAAGGCTCCCCAAGTGATCCCAATGTGCATCCAGGCCTCCACACATCAACGTGGGTCCAAACTAGCTTTGTAGGGAGGAGTCAAACGCTGAGGAACACCTGCTGTCTGCTGAGGGCATTTAAAGCTAATGAAGGGCCTGTAGAGGGCTGAAGCTCCCTGCCAGGTAAGTGGGTGCCGGAGCTCCGGATGGGGCTTTCTGAGTCCTGTCTGGGGACTAATCAACTAGATATTTTGGTCTTGTGCAGGTACCAACCAAGCAGCTCTTTGGGGGTCCTGAGGAGGCTGCTGTGGCCTTGCCGTCAGCAAAGGAGATGGTGTTGAGCACCCTCTCCAAAGCCAGGCTTCTTGCCCATGGTTGAGGGGAAGCTCTGAAAATTGCTGTCTCTTATGGAAATCAGCCTCAGCATATAGACACTATGCCAGGTCCATTGGCTTTTTTTCAGGATAGGTAAGGAGGAAATGGCAGCTGTAGGGTATCCATTTGCTCTACTGAGCACAGATTGGCTGTGGATCCTATCCTTCCTGGGCCTTGACTTATTTACTTTCTTCCTAAAATATCACTCAGGACATTATCACCTGTGGGAATTGCTCATCTGAGTTAGCCTTGGAAGCTAACACCCAGGGAGAGGCCTTCGTCTCCTGCCTCTCCTCTGGCCTTAATATGTTTTCCAGCATTAAACTTGTGTCTGCAACTCACAGGAGCCTCTTGTCCATGTTGAAATTCCTCAGGGAGGCTCAGTGCCCGTAGCACGGTGGTTATGGTGCTGGCCACATATACCAAGGCTGGCGGGTTTGAACCCAGCCCAGGCCAGCTAAACAACGACAACTGCAACAAAAAATAGCCAGGTATTGTGGTGGGCACCTGTAGTCCCAGCTACTTGGGAGGCTGAGGCAAGAGAATCGCTTAAGCCCAAGACTTTGAGGTTGCTGTGAGCTGTGACAGCCCAGCACTCTAACAAGGGCGACATAGTGACTCTTGTCTCAAAAAAAAAAAAAAAAATTCCTCAGGGAGCCAAAGAATGGTAAGGTGGAACCTTCCCAGGCCCTTTCCCCTCCCTGTCCCTGGGCATCCCCATTCTGTATCCCCCCAGCTTGTGGACTGATCAGCACCTTATGGCTGGGGGCAGAGATCGTAGAGATCCCTCAAGCTCCCCTTCCTGGGGAATAAGACTCACTCCCTCTGATCCAAAAAACAAGTCCTACTTTGAAGAATTGTCTGTCGGTAATGTGGGTCTGAACATAAGCGACATCAACGTCCAAGACACATGTCACAGGATGGCATCCTCAAGATCCCCTTCTGTGCCAAGTGTATCTGCATGTGTGCATCTGGGCTGGGCACAGACAGAGGGGGCTGTGAGTTTTTAAAGGTTATCTTGGAGGGGGGGTGATTGGGAGTTAACGCTTAATATATTTCTGAAGTATTTATATATTTTTAAGCCCTAATTATGTGTTACTTTGAAATCTGAAAAATGCTATTTTGTAGAAGCCAACTCTTGGATGATGAGACATGTCTTAATTTAAAACAGTTCTCAGTTCATGAAAGATGCTCACAGTGAAAGTTTGACTAGATCTAGAAAAGTATAGAAAAAATTAAACTGACCTGAAATACTCCAACCAGAGAAAGTGACTCAGTACCATTAATAAGACTTAGAGATCCCCAGTGTCCCCTTTCCCAAATGGATAGAAAGAACAAGAACACCTCAGAAACCTGGGTGGCTGTGAGCACAGCAGGGTCCCCAGGCTGGGCCTCTGCCACCTGGCACCCTAGCCAGGGGTCTCAGAGTGTGGGGTCAGTAGAGTTGGCCTGAGTGCCAATGAACAAATAAAGCCTTTAAGTAGGTGACATTTGTCATTCTCTGGATCTCCAACTTGGAAACCCAATGTGCCACCGCCACAACGCACGGCCATCTTTTGGTTGCAGCCGTCATTGTTGTTTGGCAGGCCCGGGTTGGATTCGAACCTGCCACCTCATGTGTACCTGGCTGGCGCCTTAGCCCATTGAGCCACAGGCACCGAGCCAAGATGGTGCTTTGTTTAATCCTACATGTCTAATAGTCCTGGCAAATAAGTTTTGACTACTGCCCCATGATTCTAGACTACTTCAAATTTATAAAATGCCATATGTCTTAACTCGTGGAGACCAATGGCTAACTTCTCATTTCAACCTGAACTTTTGGTTCCAACTGAGGATGCTTTTGACACAGGTTTTTACAGCAACTAGAAAGTTTTAAAGAATGGCATGATCAATAGCAATGAAGAAAGGTGCTGACTTGGACTTTGCGCATAACTCAGTCTTTCGTCAACACTTTCATACTGCTGGGAAAGAATGACAGGGCAGTCAGCTCTTGTAGGTGCTGCCAACAGCAACCGTGGGGAAGGAAGCACGATCTGAGCCGTGACTAGAGATGCTCATGAAAGCAAGAAGGATCTGCTTTGCAGCCGGCTTTGCAGAATGTCTCCACATGAAGGGATGTGGCTAAATCAGTGGCTTTCAAAATGTTCCCCAAAGACACCTTGGGGAGAGGGGATCTTGTCTGATCTGAGGGTCTGTTTTCTCTGCTTAACCCATCTTCCAAGATATTTGGTTTGGAGGAAGGTGATAAACACTTGAACCCCTGGTCCACTTCCAAGGTTTCTTGCAGCCTTGCCTTCTAGTGTTCCCTTGGCAGTGGTCCTAGGTCCCGGTGCTACCTTAGGTCTCCCCAGAAGCAGAGGCATTTCTGCCCCTTATACATGTACTAATCTGGCCTCTTATGCACATTCAGACAGTTTAATTAACTGAAATGTCTGTGTCGTTGACAATGGGTGAAAGGCAGCAATGATGTAGCAGCTCATAGCAGAGTATTTCAGAAGTGGCCTTCGTTGTTTCTATTGGAAACAGGAACTTTTTTGTTTTCCAACATCTCACTCCATGTGTTAAGTGCTACCCATAGTGGTGACTTTGTTATGGATTATTGACCGTAATGCTTAGACTGCTGTAGCAGTCAGATCTGAGCTGTGGGACATCTGGGAGGTCCCTTCACCTGCAAAATGGGGATAGCTGTACCTAGTATTAGATGGTGCTTTTAAAAAATTTTTTATTATTATTTTTCTTTTTTTTTTTTTTGAGACAGAGCCTCAAGCTGTCACCCTGGATAGAGTGCTGTGGCATCACAGCTCACAGCAACCTCCAATTTCTGGGCTCGAGCGAGTCTTCTGCCTCTGCCTCCCAAGTAGCTGGGACCACAGGCGCCTGCCACAACGCACGGCCATCTTTTGGTTGCAGCCGTCATTGTTGTTTGGCGGGCCTGGGCTGGATTCGAACCCGTCAGCTCAGGTGTACTTGGCTGGCGCCTCGGCCCATTGAGCCATAGGTGCCGAGCCAAGATGGTACTTTGTTTAACCCTACATGTACAATAGTCCTGGCAAATAAGTTTTGGCTACTGCCCTGTGATTCTAGACTACTTCAGATTTATAAAATGCCATATGTCTTAACTCTTGGAAACCAATGGCTAACTTCTCATTTCAACCTGAACTTTTGGTTCCAACTGAGGATGCTTTTGACACAGGTTATTACAGCAACTAGAAAGTTTTAAAGAATGACATGATCAACAGCAATAATTTAGTCATAAAAAGCAACTCTTTTGGGGGCAGAATTTGAGGTTAGTCAAAAGGAGATGAAAGAACCAGGCACTGTTATTTTTTGGCCTGACATCCCTGCGCTGGGATTCTCTTGCACTGGGACTGCACTTCCCTCCTGGATGTGCTGGGTTTTGATGAATTGCTAGAAGTAAAGCTACCTCCAAGAGTGAAGTTTTATAAAACTAAAGCCTAAGATTGTCTTAAGCCAATTTTTATGCATAGAAGTGCGCCTTCTGGTAAATAGGCAGCCACTGAAGGATTCTGAATGTCACTGAAGTCACCTTGCCCTCACAGGACTAACAGAATGGTCAAGAACCTTGTTCATGTTCAAACCATGCATCATTCTCCAACTCTCCAGCTTTGAGATGGGGGAGGGGAACTGGTCAATTCCAGAAAATAATTTGGATTTCCTATTCTCAGATTTGTACACAAGGACCAGGCTTTTCTTGCCCGAGCTCCTGAGGAGACCAATGTTTTTAAGTAGGCACAGTAAAGCACAGAAAGATTACATGGTCTCTTGGTCTCCCTTTGCTCAAAACTCAGCCAATATGCTCTCCGGTGGCTCCTGTCTTTCTGAGGCTGGCTGGTAGCTTGTCTCTGGAATGGTTGCTATTGTTACTGGTATCGATCTGCTCTGTCTCGAATTCCCTTCTTTCTCCTGGTCTTTTGTTGGTTCTTCTCTCTTGGGCTTTAATGTGATCATCACCGACACTTAGTCTTTGTTCTGATCCCATATAGAACTTATCTCTCTTCTTATGACATCAGTCTTGGCTTTAAACCCACTTAAGAGGGTGGCACCTGTGGCTCATCGAGTAGGGCGCCGGCCCCATATACCGAAGGTGGCGGGTTCAAACCTGGCCTTGGCCGAACTGCAAAAACAGAAAAATAACCAGGCGCTGTGGCAGGCGCCTGTTGTCCCAGCTACTCAGGAGGCTGAGGCAAGAGAATCGCCTAAGCCCAGGAGTTGAAGGTTGCTGTGAGCTGTGTGACGCCACAGCATTCCACCAAGGGCGATAAAGTGAGACTCTGTCTCTACCAAAAAAAAAAAAAAAAATACTGAGTGAATGCAGGCATTCTTAGAAAATGGATTCAGGAACACTGGAACATATAACATAATACAAAATTACTGAGGGTATGAGACAGATATTTACAAGAAATTAGTAGGAGCAGAGAAGAAAGAAGGGTTAGGAAAGTATTCCTAAAGGAAGAGCCACCTCATCTGAGATTTAAATAATGAGGAATCAGCCAGGCAAGCACACCCTTATAAAGGTAGTTTAAGCTGATAAACAGGCCACAAATAACTTTCTATAGAAGTTAGAAAAATATGGTTATCTGTATAGATTTCAAATGTTAGTGGGAAAAGCTCTAGCAAGGAAAGACAAGACAGAAACCTGGAAAAACAGTCATAAGCCAAATAAATCATAAGAATATTTATATACCATGATGTCAGAGCAATTGAAATTTTCTCTTTTAACTAATAAGGAGTCTTGATCACATCCCATTTTTGGATA
>CAUYON010047091.1:0-86212 GCA_963573935.1 Arctocebus calabarensis
CCTTGTTGTGGGTGGGGGGGGGGGGGGTGGGGTTGGCTGTTGTGTTGTGTTGTGGGGGTGTGGGTGGTGTGGGGGGGGGTGGGGGGGGTTGGGGGGTGGGATGGCGGGCGGGATGGAGGAATGGATGGAAGGATGGATGGATGGATGGATGGAGGGATGGATAGAGGGAGGGATGGAGGGATGGATGGAGAGATAGAGGGATGGATGGAGGGATGGAGGGATCGATGGAGGGAGGGATGGAGGGATGGATGAATGGATGGAGAAATGGAGGGATGGATGGAGGGATGGATGGATGGAGGGATGGAGAGATGGAGGGATGGATGGATGGATGGATGGATGGAGGGATGGAGGGATGGATGGAGAGATAGAGGGATGGATGGAGGGATGGAGGGACAGATGGATGATAAATGCATCAATGTGTGCTGAAGCCCACGTAGTAAAATTGTGACAATCACAGAATCTGGGCTGTCAGGATGTGGGTACAACATTTCTACATATCTGAATTTTTTCAAAGAAAATGTTGGAGAAAAGTACTAATCCCTGGGCCACCCATGATGATTTCGATTCAGTGACTTGGTGATGAAATCTAGAACATTTTTAAGCTTTGCAGGTGATTCTGACAAAAAGCCCAGTGTGGGCCTCTGTAGAACAGCCACATTCCTCAAACCTAAGTCCACACACATGTCCGCCAGGGGTCCTGTCAAAGCGCAGACTCAGATCGAACAGGTCCCAGCTGGGCGTGACATTCCGCCCATCTCACTAGCTCTCAGGTGACGCTGCTGCTGCTGGTGTATGGATGACTCCTTGGGCAGTGTGGAATGAGAGGACACTCCGCTGTTCTTTCTGTTTGCGTGGTCTAGTGGGTTTTGTTCTGGGCTTCACATCAGAATTGTCTGGGGAGCTTTAAAATATATTAATGACTTGTGGTGTCTCTCACTCCCAGAGCTTCTGGTTTAATTGGGCTGGAATCTAAAATCTTCTCAGAGAATTCTAATATGCAAACCATTGATTTAACATCATGGAGCAAATCTGTGAAATATGAAATTAAACAAACCTGTGGAATGTGAAATTGAATGAAATGTATTTTTTCACAGAAGGATGCTGCCTAGCCCTCATTACCCAGATGGCAGAGGGCTTTTCCAGTGACGATGGCTCTTCTGATAATAAGTTACCTCCCCTGGATTCTACTTAATTGTCCACATAATGAGAATGATTAACAGTTAGCATTTATTGAGTGTCAAGCACTTTACCTTCTTTAGATCATTTAATCATCACTGTAACCCGGTGAGGCAGGCATCATTATCCTGTTTTACAGATGAGGAAATTGAGCCTGATTGAGTTAAGTGACTTGCTCAAGACGACAGCACTAATAAATCTTGGACAGAGATTTGAACTAGGTTTGCCTGACTCCAAAGCCCATATTCTCCGACCATTGTATTATCCTGTTGTCTTCATAATCTACACCAGGGATTGGAAAAACAACCTCCAGTGAGCCAAATCTGGACAGCTCTCTGTTTGTATAGATGAGTTTCCCTGAACACAGTTATGTCAACTTATTTTTGTATCGTCTGTGGTTATTTTCATCCAATAGGCAGAGTTGACTGGAGGTAACAGAGATGAAACAGCATAAGATATTTACTATTTGGCCCTTTGCAGAAATAGCCTGCTGGCCTTTGATGGATCATTGAGGCAGCAGCTTGGAAAGAGCAAGGGCATAATCCTTTGCCAAGCTCAGAGCAAAAGGATTATCCCATGGGGGGATGAACTTGAACTGATGGTCACTGTAGCTCCAGTTTCTGCCTGGACATTTTAATTCAATCTTATGGCCTGCGTTTCACTCTGAGGGTTACTTATTTCCTCTGCACATATTTTATTTTGATGCCAAAATTTCAGATCTGTTTTCTTAAGAGCAGGAGGTCCTGACCCCAAACCCCGGGTCATCACACAGCTCTCTGTAGAGTGGGGTGAGGGAGGCCAGCTGCTGGTCACCTCCTGCTCCAACACTGTGGGAGGCCTGCGTGGAGTAGCTCCAGCCCGGCTGCTCCTGGGCGGTGTCAACAGTGAGAGGCTTCCGTCCCTGTCCCATCAGCCATCCAGGGAGAAGCCCTCTCCAAAGGTCAGGAGGGGAGGGGGGAAGGAAATGCCAGTCAATCCATCAAAGCCCCGCCCCCTATGGCTTCTAGGCCAAGAGCTGGCTGTGAGCATCCCTGACCCTCAGCCTCGGGGCGGAGGGAAGGGCAAGCTGGGGAAGTGCATTTGGTACTGATTCTAGATTTCCTGTTTGGTTTCTGTCCAGGGGGCTTTGGGCTATGCTAACTCGTGTTATGTGTGCACATGCACACATTTCACTTCTCCTCGTCTCTCAGAGGTTATTATTATTTTTTTTTAATCCTTTGCTATGTTTCCTTCTCTAGGGCTGGTTTGTGGTTTGTTGTTATTGTTGTTGTGAATTGGTGTGGCCAAGTAGTGGGGCAGGTTCCCAGCCTCCTTTGGGAAAACGTGTGGAAAAAGGGGGGGACTGAGAGGTAGGGAGACGCTGAGGGGCTCTGCTTAGATTCCCGGGATTTGACCTGCGAGCTCAGGAGCTTCTGGTTCTCTGGGCAGGCGTAGCTGTAGGAGCCACAAACAATCTGTTTAGAGGGGCTGGCTGGGTGAGGTGGCTCAGGACTGTAGTCCCAGCACTCTGGGAGGCCAAGGCAGGAGGATTGCTTGAGCTCAGGAGTTTAAGACCAGCCTGAGCAAGAGTGAGCCGCTCATCTCTACTAAAAAGAGATAGCCAAGCATTGTGGCAGGCACCCGTAGTCCCAGACACTAGGGAGGCTGAGGAAGGAGGATTGCTGGAGTCCAAGAATTTGAGGTTGCTGTGAGCTATGACAATGGCATGACACTCTAGCCTGGGCCACAGAGTGAGACTTTGTCTCAAGAAAAGAAAAAAGACTGTTTAGGTAAGCAAGCACTGATTTCGTGCTCACCCTCTGTGTGGGATCCAAAGGCACATAGCAACACTGGATTGTGCCTGCTAAGAGGCGAGAGAAGGAAAGAGAGGGCAGCAGCAGAATAGGCATGGATAGAGGTGGGGTGTACTGGGTCATGAGGAATCCTTTCATTCAGCCTTCTCCTCTGAGCCTTCGTTATTTAAAATGTTGTGGGCCCCTCTCATCAAATAACAGTCCCTTTGCACATGACCCTGTGTCTACAGCCTTATGTTGATGGCAGGGCTGGACAACCCCTAGGCAGCCACTGTTTGCTCCCTGGCCACAAGTCTGAGCTCTAGGGGCCTGGCCTGCTGGCATCCCAGGCCTGGGACTATGACAGGTTTAGGAAGCTGGAATTCCAGGGAGGAGGAGCCAGCACTCCTGGAGCACCAGGAACACTAGGCCATCTGGCCTCTTCAGATAAGAGCTTTGATCCCTCCAATGGGGGAGGAGAGAGACATCTCCCTTTTCAGCACCTTTCAATATCCCCCCCCCCCACTGCTGTGCCTGCCCCACTCCCCCCCCCCCCCATCACCTCCACATGGAGGAGACAGGATGTGTTTCCAGCTGGGCCCGCTCTCCTCCTGGGTTAGACTAGGAGTGAGTGAAGTTCATTAAACCCATGGTGGGTGTAGCCACGGCTCATATTGCACCTGAAAGCATCAGGTGGGGGGTGGAGGGGAGAACAGGAAAGGACAGACTCAGGGTCCTCATGGTCTCTCTTCCCTTTGCTCAGCTGATGGCTTACACCTACTGACCAGAGAGCTCCAGGCTGAGGGCTGGTTGTAGTGGAGCTCGGGGAAACCCATTGCCCAGGGGTGCAACTTGGCGGGCTCTGCATGATTCATTCCATTGCTTCTCAAAATCTCTCACAAGGCCAATTGCCTCTGGGTTCTCAAGCCGAAATGGGGTGGGGAGGGGTCAGGGAGGGAATTTCTATCCCTTTGTCATCTCCTTTTCCACCCATCGTTCCAAGAACTGAGCAGTTAAAAACAAAACAATACAACAACAACAAAACGTCTTCTGCAAGAAGTGAGGTTGGTGCTTGTGATTTGTGTGTGAATTCTCCACCTGAAGCTTTCTTGGAATTGGTAAATCCCGGACGGTCTGAACCCTCTGAACTGAGGGGAAGGTAGAAAAATAAACAGAGTGCTCCTGTGATGAAAAGCAAATGCCACTCTGAGCTCCCATCCAGTTGGAGCTGGCCACAGAACCTTTTGAAACTCCCCAAGCTTGACAGCACTTCCCCAAACAAGTGGCTGTGGGGTCTCCCCCGACGGCACTGCAGAGCCAGGGGGCAGGTGTGCCTGGCTCTGCAGCTAGAGAAAGTCCAGCGAAGCTGGCAGACAAGAATCTTCTGGAAGGATTTCAGAAGTAAAGGCATTTCCCATTGCTTTCCAATCCATCCTCTTCATTTCTCTGAATTTTTCATCTGTGTAGAGTCTCCAACCCAGGAGAGAAGACACTACCTTTGATCATTTCGCCAGGCAAAGATTCTCTGTGAAGTGTGAGTAATTGC
This sequence comes from Arctocebus calabarensis, assembly GCA_963573935.1. NCBI lineage: Eukaryota > Metazoa > Chordata > Mammalia > Primates > Lorisidae > Arctocebus > Arctocebus calabarensis. The sequence continues at coordinate 4,495 of CAUYON010047091.1, forward strand.
CTCCCAAGTTATCTCTTTGGAAAATTGATGTATACATGTATGCATATATACATATGTGAATGGATATATTTTTGCATATACTACGTGTACACCTGATGTGATCAAGGACTTTACAAAGGAATAAAGCCCCCTACATAAAATAGCTATCCCCTGGTGCCCGTATATGTACCTGTGTGTGGTAGGGTGACCAGGACCGTCCAACTTTAAAATGGAAAGTCCTCTATCCCTGGCGTCCCCTTAGACACAGACAAAGGGGGATAGCTGCTCACCCCAGAGCCAGGCATTTTAAGGCCATTATTTGAACTCCTATTGGTAACACTGTAAATTAAGTGATGTTCTCACACATAAGGAAATGGAGATGTTGAGTGAGTTGAGGTGGCTCAAAGAAGTCTTGTCCTTGGACTGAACCCCAAGAAGGTGTTTTCCGTAAGGACAATTCAGACCTGGCAAATAGAAATAGGGAAAGCTTCATTGAACAGCTTCCAAAAAGACTGGTGGTGGCTAACTAGGGTTGAGAATAATCATCTTTCTAAAAGGAAGGGGAGGCCAGGCGGAGAACATCCCCAGGAGTCGTCTGTGGCTGGGCCCAGCGGTGCGGGCACCTCCAGCTCTGTGTTCTAAGGAGGGGCAAGTGTTTGCCCCCAGGTGGAAGGAAAGGCAGCCCGGGGCGTGGGAAACGACTCCATCTGGCAGTGTTTCTGAGCCTCGCTGAGGTGGCACCGTAGGAAGAGAGATGGGGGACGTGGGGACTTGCCAGAGACTCGTTTGCAAGCTATAGATGGTCTCCTCTGCCTCCCGTCTCTCCCCTTCCACTCTCAGCCCACCCTCTTCTTCTCCCTGGAGGTTTTCAAACAGGTTCTCCCCGCCTGTCTGCCAGACCTGCTGGGGGCTGCTGAGACAAGCAGAAAGATGGCGAACTAATTACTGTTTTCTCTTCTGCGGCCAGTAGCTCTGCCAAACTGGGATTCCCGTTCTGTGGAGACCCTAATCCCGCCCTGGTACCTGGAGGCGTCCCGGGCACAGATTCCATCCTGCTCATTGTCACGGGCCTCTTTCCAAAGCATTCCCACTCCCCGCCTCTCCGCCCCTCGGGCTGGCACACCTCTCTGCTTTCTGTTTCAGGTTGCTTCCACAGGCCACCGAGAAAAAGAGAAGGTTGGGTTCCCCTGGGGGCTGCTGATGGCCACGTTAAGCTGATAGGAATTCAGGCCAGGCCATTCCACCACAAAGCCAGAGAGCAGGGGCCCTCTGGGGGGTTTTCCTACTCAAAAAATAAAAGGACTGGTGTCTGGACTCCCTGGAGGACGGAGGGCCATTTACCCCAGACCTTGGTGGGATCCGCAGTCTCTACAGAGAACAGGAAAGCCATCAGGAATCAGCCTCAGAAAGGATTTTCCCCCTGCTGCCCCCCAGTTTTGAGGGAAGACAGCCCTTCGCTGGGCGCGTGGTTCCCCAGCACCCTCTGTCCCATCCCCTCTCTGCCCTCAATCCCCGTTGTTCCCATTGAAATAATCACAGGGTAGGTCCAGCCTGGCTGTGTTGCCACGACAACTGCTCTAATTTCTTTTAATCCCAGTGTTCCTTCCTAAAGGGTCCTCCCCCCACCCCACAGCCCTCACTTCCCCCTGCCATGTGTTTTAATTGTAATAACTCCTGGGTTTTGGGGAGGTAATGACCATGTGTGGGGAGCCGGTGTTGGCCTGGCTCCATCCCCAAAGTTGCTCGCCCAGTGGCGCCAGGCAGCCCTCCAGCCCCCAGCAGGAGTCCTTGAGGAACCCAGGGACTGGCAGGGGCTGCCAAGGGGGTCTCCATGCTAATGAACTCAAGCAGGGCATAGGGGGCTGGGCCAGGCAGGGTTTATGTCCCGAGGACATTTTACAACATGCTACCCCTTATTGCCATCTTCACGCCCTCCCCCTGCCTGCGGGCTCACCTGGAAGAGAATTTCTTCCTCTACCTTGCTCCAGGCCCCAGCCAGCCACTGCTTCAGGAATTTGGCCTTGGTCCCCCGCAGGTTCCAATGTCAGCAGGGCAGATGAAGCCTCCTCATGTTAAAGGCAGGCAGGGCTTTGGATAAGAAGAAGTCTTCGTTTTGTGGTCAGACGATGTTTTACAAAATCGTTGCATTCGAAAAATAATTTTCTTAGGATCTTTTTAAACGTAAAAGTAGCTGCAGAAACCCAAAAGATACAAAAAGCTAAAAGAAGTAGAGACACCAGCCACAATCCCCCAACCCAGGCACAGGCAATCTGCAGGTGGGAAGGGCTTGTGCAGGTGGTGCTGGGCAATTCTGAGATATTCTTCCTCAGCAGTGGGCAGGCCACGGGACTTCCTGTGTACTCAGACCCCCAGGGGTCTCGTTAGGATGCCGATTCAGAGTCGGGGGGCCTGGGCAAAGCTCTTGATCTTGCATTTCTGACCAACTCTTAGGTGATGCCCACATTACTTAACCTCAGACCACACTTTCAATAGCAAAGACCTCAGCCAGCGATCCAGAGTCCTCATAGAACTGTCCTCGGAGATGGAAGTGTCCCTTCTGTGTGCTACTGAGGGCCTCAGGAGGCTACTGAGCTATGGAAGTGTGGCTTCTGCAACCAAGGAAGGGAATTTTAAATTGAATTTAGCATTCATTCACGTTAATTTAAACAGCCACATGTGGGCTGGTGGCTCCATGTCAGACGGCACAGAAAGCTCCTTTGGTCAACCCGAGTCCAGACTTGACTTGACCTCTCTGTGACGAGTCTGTAGACTTGGATGCCAAAGACCACCGGGTACATGGGTTCTCCCCTCCCATGACCCCTGGTTAGTCTCTTACACATGACAGTGGCATAGTATGGACCCCAGCCAACCCCTGGTGGCTGTGTTGCATAGTATGGACCCCAAACAAGTGAGCATGAGATCCAACAGCTCAGCTTTGAAATTAGAACCTAAAATCTGACCAGTGCCCACGAAAGTCAGAACACACCCAGCCGTTGGGGAAACCAGTAGCATCGGCAGCAGCTCAGAACGTCCAGGGGCCACGGGGGCTTGTCAGACGCTGAGTCCTACCGCTCTTTCCCTCCTAATAACATTAGGAGACAGTTTTTGGTGGATGCAACAAGGCCACAGACGTACTCGGTCCACACCTTCTCCTACCGAACTCCTCCCGCACAGCGCCTTCCCATCCGCATGCTGAAATATTAGATGTTCAGTCGGGAGTCCAACAGCAAAATATTTCTGAAATCGTGTGTGTGTGCGTGTGTGTGGTGTGTGTTTTTCTTCTAATTTAATGTGCCAGACAAGCCTCCCTGTAATTAAAACCAGAAACAAGGACCAGACTTAGACAGAGATTTGAAGGCTGTAAAATTCTAGGACAGGTTTATGTAAAGCAATTAAAAAGGGAGTTAAAAATTGTTAAAAAATTAAACACTAATTACTTTTTTTTCTCCTCTCATTTCTGCTGAGCTGTTTTGGCCTCGGAGCTCGAAGAAAGATATAAAAAGGAGAAAGTTTTGCCTCGTTGCTGTAAATCATGTTCAACAAATGCTTCTCTACATTTTGCAGCCGAACCCATCTGCTGTCAATTAGCCTAAATCATGCCTTTTCAATTAAAGTGGCTTAGGGAAGTCTGGTAGCGAAACGGGGTGTGTGCATGTGTGTGTGTGCGCGCGTGTGTGTGTGTGTGTGCCTGTGTGGGGTAGGGGCCAGCGTGGTGGTTGCAGGGAATGGGAGAAAGGTGAAGTCTGATTTCAGGCTGTGAGGTGGAAATATCTTTTAAAAGGTGTGATCCTATTTTAGTGTTTTCCATATAAAATGGGGTATTATTTGGCATGCTATGAGGAGTCATCGTGAAGGGTGGAAACAAAAGAGGTGCACCTTGAGAGCTGGAAGTCGATTCATTCCTCCAAGCCCCAGTTCCAGGGGAGTTTGCTGGTGCCCGTGGGCGCTGGCTGGGGGTGGCCGGGGCAGCAGTACAGAGACCACTGCAGTGTGAGCATCTAAGAAAAATGCAGGGAAAATGGCTGCAGCACGGGGGCCTTGGGGTCCACAGAGGCTTCCACGGAGGAACACAGGTTCATTATTGGAACGTGATGCTTGCAGAAATTCTGTCTGTTGGGGGCGGTGAGGAATGAGGAAGGGGAAGATAGTACTGTCTCTCACAACAGACTGCACTTTCAACATCCCAAGACGGGCTGGGCTTGGGCCAGGTGGGAGTATAGGGGGGCCCAGTCTTTAGGGACATTTGGGGGGTATCTGAGTCTGACCCCAATTTTCTCTTTTGAGTCCCCCAGGCCATGTGGCCTCCTGACTCCTGCCCAGGGTTATCAGCTAGAGCTGCTCCTGAGAGCAGGAGTGAAATTCAGGGTGGTAGAGTGGGGCCTCCTCTCCCTTGAAGAAGAAAAGCATGTTTGCCCTGAATGGAGGAATTTACCCCATTGGTTGCGGGTGGGGCAGCAGATGAAGTGGGTGGTCTTCAGAGAAGTGTTTATTTTCAACCACTCAGCCCCTCCTTTCCTGCTGTGAGGGACCTGCCTAGAAACCTCCTTTTCTGCTGGGGTTCAGAGGAGGGTACTGAGTGAAGGAAGGTCTGGTGACGTCCATATTTATGAGAATAATAATAGTAAGAGCCAAAGTGTATAGAACCCTTGCGATGTCATTGCAGAGAACCCTTCATTTAGACACTTGCCTGAGGTCACACACAGCCTGGGTGCAGAGGCAGGATTCAAGCTGGGCTGTGCTCTCTGGAACCCCAGAGTCCGTGGCCCCTTAGAACGAAGGAGGGGTGTGGTCCAAGAACATCTCTGCTGTCTGCCATTCTGCTGCTGAACTGGGGCTTGGAGGAGGGTGTCAGTCAGGAGAGGCCATCTCAGAATTACTGAGAGATGGTCTTGGCTATGACCCCAGGAGTGCTGACCTGGCCGTACATACCTGGATTTGCACTCCAGCTGTGCCACCTGCTGCTTATAGAGCAACCCCAAGTCACTTATTGTCTTGGCTCATCTGTAGAAGGTTGCGCCTGACCTCCCTGGAAGAGTGCCACTTTCCATGTGCTGAGTCTGCCCGGCGTGGAGAAGACACTCCATAAATGCTGGGCCCCTTGCTTTCCTTCCTGGTGGCCTGATTCCATGAGGCTTGACCTGGTTTTTTTCTGGCTCCTGGCCTGTGATTTCCTGCAGGATTCGGTTACAGGTCTCTTTCCCAGTGATTCACCCTAAACAAGACCTGGGTGGGACACTGTCCGCTGAGCAAGCTGACGCCCCAATGGGCAGGGCCTGGGAGGCCCAGTCCAGGAGCCCTCACCATCCGGGAGCCCTTCTCTCCCTAGGAAAGGCCATCTCCAGCCCCCAAGGGGCCCTGTCCTTTGTGACAGCTGGAAGAAAAGATTGAGGCCAGCTCAGCCCCTCTTCTCCATCCCAGCTCCTTCCGGGGCCGGGTGCCCCCACAGCCAGCCTGGAGGAAGGCAGGGCCGCCTGGCCTAGTTCCAGAGGAGCGTAGCGGGCCCAGCCGTGCAGGCTGTCCTCACTCTGAGCCCCTTTAATCCCATGGCTGAGTGCAGTGAGCCGTGACCAGGGCTTCCAGGGGCGCCCTGAGCCAGGCACCGGTGTTCCTCCCAGCTCCACGGGTGGTGGAGAGGTTGCTGCGGATTCTGTGGAACTGGCAGGAGGCAGGAGATGGAACCTGGCCCCAGGAAGGTCTTCAGTGGGGAAGTGTGTCTGGTGCAGACCAGCCAGGGGAGCCTAGGTACCCACCTCGTAGACGTCGCCATCTTCCTCTCCTGGGCTCACGGTCACCCTTCCACGTACCCACAGCCGTGCTGAGCCTCCTGGATAGTTGAGCCATGCCCCAGTTCTCAGTCCCCATTTCCCAGCCCTGTCCTTCCCCTGTCCCTGCCCCTGGGATACTTTGAAAATCTTTTCTCTCCAAGGGAGGTGGGACAAGGTGGAAGAGGTATTTTAAATTCAGGCCAGGTTATGGAGAATGGGATGGTGGGGCCAGAAGAACCAGCCTCTGACTTCAGTGCTGTCACTTAGGCTGGTGACCTTAGTTTAGGAAGGTGACATAGCCTCTTTAGTCCTCAGTTTCCACATCCTGAGAATGAATCAGACTTTTTAGCATGATTCAAATGATCTGAGGAAAATGAATGTGAAGCACCCAGTACCGAACTGGCAAGTCCTCCCCTCCCCCTGAGGAGTTCTGTGCTTTGCACCCACACCCCTGCAGGTGGGTATCACAAACCCTCTTCCCTCAGACCCCATCCTTGGGGACCCCTTTGGAGCCCAGTGACCATGATGTGTCTGTCCCTCCCCAGGGAAAAGCCTGGCTTGAGCCTGCAGTTAGTCACAGGGCTGGGCTGCTACCAGCCATGTGCTCCAGGAGGCTGGCTGAGGCTGGGAGGTGGCCCTCCTCCCATGTGCAGACACATTCCGTGGGCACAGCTAAGCCTTAATGGAGCTGTGGAGGGAAGCTCAGCCCACGTCTGGAATAACAGCCTTGAGGTTTGCATTGTGTCTCGGCCTCCAGGAAGGTCGTCAAGCCAATGCAGCATCTCGCTCCTGCAGGCCTGGAGACCTGCCCTTTGGTGGCTCATCTGCTCATCCTCAGGGCCCTGCAGCCCAGAGGCTGCTGGGTCCCCAGAAGCCCATGCGCATCTGGAGTTCACCCTCCAGGCCACCACACTGCTTTTGGTGAGGGAGGCTCTCTCCCCTGTTCCCCCAGGTCCATGGTCATAGGGAAACCTGCCTGGGAGAAAGTGACTTGAGGTGAGGTCTCCAGAGTCCTCACCGTCCTCCTGGAAGACCACACCGACTGGCATGGACTTGGGCAAGAGTTTCTGTCCACGGGCTGGCCCAGACTGACCCAGCAGAGCCCTAGTTGGGAACAGAATGTACACCAGCTTTAAGACTCCACTCCCACATCACCTAGCGTCTGTTACACTTGGAAAGAACCGGGCTTGGTCTTAGCTCTTACCTGCCGGCTGCTGAACTCAGAAGAGCTGTGGTGGGAGGAGCAGTAGGCTATGCAAGTGAAAGCTCCAAGCTGGGTTGTATTATATGGGTTAACACAGGTTTTTTGCAGTTTTCCCTGTGCTTCTCCCAGTCATATGAACCAGTTTGCAGAGCAATTGTTTCCTTAAAGAGCTGGTCCATGGGACCATGAGCTCCTTGAAGGCATGGACTGAGGGGCCTGGGTGCCTAATACAGGCTTTGGCTGGGGGCTGGAGGGAGCAGCAAATGCCTGTGGAATAGATACAGTGACACAGTAAGGGTTTCAGAGATGAGCCAGGTCCCCCAAATATCCCACCACTTGGCAGGCAGGGTCCTGTGTTTGCCGTGAGTCTCAGGTGTCTTGGAAACTTACTTGTGCTGGGGATGTAAGTTGGGCCCATGATAGGCTATGGGCTATCCCTATGTGAGGAGCCCCAAACCATTGTAGGGCTAGAAGTCACATGGCAGTTCCTGATGGTGGAGAGAATGGGGCTGAGTCTGGCTAGAAAGCCCCACCAGGAGCTCGGAGGGCAGGCCTGGCTGTGGTGTGGGGTGGAGGGGTGGAGGGGTGGAGTAGCCACACCTTCCAGCCCAGCTAACCGTGACTCAGGCTCCTGGTCTACTTTAAAGGGCAAAAATGAGAAGCATAGTTCAAGTTACCAGGTCTTAGACCACAAACACTCTTCTGGAGTCAAGAGCTTGGGTAATTTGGGGCACTCTGCCAGCAGGCCTGGGTCTCTGGTTTTTTGCATCCTGAAGTGGAGGATGTGAGCTGGTAACACCCAAGGGAGGCTCAGTCCTGGGAAAGGGCCAGTGCCATCGTGTCCTCAAAGCAGGACTATCCTTTGGTCTGGAAGCCTGGATCTAGTGGAAGCCTTGACCCTGTTTCACTGCGTGGCTTTGGGGCAACCCCTTCTCTGAGCCTCACCTGTTTATTGTAATTGACGTGACCTGCTTCAAGTAACTTCCAGAGTTAGGAAGACAATTAAGTCAAGGTGGTATGTATCCCTTTGGCAGCGTCTTCCTAAAAAATACTCTAAAAGTGTCAAGTGCTGCTGGTGTTTGTTTCAAGTGGTAAGCAGCAAAGCCCCTGGGAGCTCGACCCTCTCCCCAGACTCCACCCTGCTGCTACTTCAGCTGGGTTTTCTGGAAATTTCTCTAAATCAAGAAGTTGGTTTTGGATTTCTGATAGAGACAAAAGGTCTCTCAGGAGGTAGAGAGCCTCCCAGCTGCCAAGCCAGTGCCAGGACTGCTGGCCTGGACACTGCCTCCAGGAAGCCAGGGCTCTGCTTATTGCCAGCCTTGCATGTGACTTCTCTACAGAAAGTGGGTGGATGTGAGGCAAACTTTCTGTGCCATAGATCCTTCCAGCTCCTCCTTAAAAAAGCCTGGTTCATGCCCCCAGGGGTGATCTGGTCCCTTTGAGCTGGGCCAAGTTATTGTTGAACCTGTGACAGAGTTCATTTCCCAGTGCGTTCCACCCAAGCCGCACTCATCATGAAACATGGCATAAGCTAACAGCACTTTCTCTCCAGGGCCCTCAGACTTACTCTAAAATCCCTAATTTTAGAGTATTGTCAGGTATTTATAATACAGAAATATTATTTTATACATTCAGCTTGAATGGACACTGTAAGCAAAGATATGGAAAATATCTATGGGTAAATTAATGGAAACATCACGGAGAATAACAGGCCTAGGTTTCATCGCGGGGACCAAGAAATATGAACTTGGCTACAAAATGTAGTGTAGCAGAAAGCGGACAAGGCGAGGCCCCACAGTTCATGGATGTTTTCAGAAATTAGTACCTCCTGAGCCTTCTTATTTGTGGTGGCCTCACCCTTCATCCTACCAAAAGCATTAAAGTGTACCCGAACACTGCATTAAATATCATTTTGTGGAGAGGATGAGGGGCCCTTTGTAATTTTTTATGACTTTGAGATTTAAGGAAACAGATCTACAATCAGCTCCTCAAATCCTTTGTGTCTGTGGATTTGACTCGCCTTAGATCCAAAGGCAGAACTCCCCTGCAGGGGGTGGGGAGGGGCGACTGTATACTTGATTTAGATTTTATTATATTCACTGATAACTATTTGGGAATTGAGTTAAATCACCTTTGGCTAGTTAACACTGTTATTTTATGAATATTTAATTAAATATTTGGTAAAAATAGGTTTTGTAGTTTTTAATGTCCTGAAGCCAATACTTTTTTTCCCCTAAGGTTTCAAATGCTTTCTTGGGCCCCTAAATATACCTGTAGGTTTTAGTCACTGCCTGTATCATCTTAAAAGTGTTACTGGGGTCAAAGGCTTGAGTTAGAGTGCTGGTTTCATCCAGACTAAGTCTTCGCTGAGTGACTACTCTAAGCCTCACTTTCCCCATCTGTAAATGGGGCCAATTTGCTCTCACTGTTCATGTAATTCCTGCTAAGATCAACTGAGATAATAGTCTAGGGTCTGATTCCTACCTATGAAGTCATCTGGTTAAATATGCTAGCATTGAACAAGCCAGATTAACCAAAGACACATAATTCTAGAATTTGAAACAAATGTCCTGAATTTGGATGATTTTCTCCTATTTTCCAGTATAGAGCCTACAAGCAGAGGTTTTTTTTTTTTTTGCAATTTTTGGCTGGGGCCGGGTTTGAATCTGCCACCTCTGATATATGGGGCCAGCACCCTATTGAGCCACAGGCACTGCTAAAGCTCAGATTTTTAAAAAAACTTATTGTAATTACTAGGGATTCCATTCGTTAAACAGTCAGAATAATTTCACTGTGTCTTAGGTTTGCCTTCTTGTTTTCTGTGATGAAGGGATTTGTCCAGGGAACTAATAGTGTAAAATATATTTCATGGAGGGGGAAGGTTTTTGGTCTACTTAAGGGTACAGGCTTTTCAAGCCCTTAGAAGCATCTATTTGGAAACAATTAGTGTGTTAATTAGGACGGATTCTTATCAGATCCCTTGGAACCTCTTGGCGAGCTCTCAGAGCAGAGGCGCTATGTCCTCAGAAATCAAACAAGCTTCCCTCTCTTCCGCAGCTTTCTGTAGCTAAGGGGTTTTGTTAATTCAGACCAGCCTTCCTTCCTCACTGAGCCTGACCTCTGGAGCCATGTGGAGGTGCAACCTGGTTGTCACGGGCGTCCCCAGGGGGCCTCCTTCTAGCACATGATGAGCGAGAACATGCATGTGATGTGAGTCATGTTTGAACGACTCCAGGTCGTTTGCACAACACAATATTTGGCAGTCATATTTCTTGTCTTTCTAATTGGAAGGGCAAAGAGGTGGATTGATGGATGGGAAGTTACAAGCTGGAAAATATGTGGGCATTTCAGAGGCGGTACTAACAGCCACATGGCGCCATGTTAGTGGGGTCAGTTTCTGCTCAGGGCTATGTGCGTGGCTGTCTCTTGGTACACTGTGTGCATTTTATATTCTTGATGGTGGGAAAGCATTGGGAATTCATGACACCTACATTCCAGCTTGGGTTCTGTTAATAATGATGTGTATGACTTCAGATGTCACCATGACTATGGATTAGTTAGGGTTTATAGCCAACTGAATTCAATAAGAATGATATATTGGGGGAAATTAGATATTTTCAACGAGTAAGCTCTAAATGAATGAGGTTTTACTTGACTTCATTGTCTGGTTAACAGAGTGAATGTGAGCTGGTTAAAAATGGTCTTGCTGGGCAGATTCCCAGATGCTTAAATAACCACACCCAAGATATCGATCAAATCATACCTGTGCTGCAGGAATCCATCCTTGTCTTAAATTTGTAGGGGTGACTTCCCTGAAGATCGAGAGAGGCTGAGGATGACACTAAGTGAAGCCACTGTGATGGAGGGAAGCGTCAGAATTCTTGATAATCTCCGTAGACCCAAATGCTCAGCCAAACCCAACAAGATGGAAGACATTCAACTCTTGCTGTTCAATTTCATGTGGTTTCAAATTCAGAAGCAAAAGAACTAGATTAGAGAGCCTTCCGTTGGCAGCAGTTCACATGAAAGGGATCTGGAGATTTTAGTTGACCACAAGGATAATATGATCCAACAGTGTGACTGTTGCTAAAAATGCTAAAATATAATTTGTAGGCTGCCTTAATAGACATATGGTGTCCAGATCCAGAGAAGTGATGGTACAGGGTCTTCTGGCAGGAGCAGGGCATGTCTAGAGGAGTAGGCTCAGCCCTGAACATCACATTTGGAAAGACCAGCAGGGCACGCAGTGGAGGAACAGCAAAGACATTGAATTAGATTAACGACGGGTTTGGTGGCTAGGTGCCCCTAGTGCCTAGTGACGCTGGGCACACTGGAAGCCCACAGTCGCTTGGGCCATCAGATTGGCTTCTGAATGATGGAGGATGGGTAGAGCTGAGCCACATTATGTCCAGTCCTGCCCTGTGAAATGTCCTCATGTCGTTTCGTGCTGGACAGTAGAGTGGCACAGTGAGAGCAACCAAGCTGGGGACCCTTAATCACTTTGAATACTACACAGAAGGCTCCCTACCCCATATCCCTTTGAACTGTGATGAGAAGGAAGATATGTACTTTTATTGTAGGGAACCACTGAGATTTGAGGCATGTTCATCACAGCAGCCAGCTTCAGTGATCCTCATACAGCTGTGGAAAAGAAAATCAAAGGCAGATAGGAGGGTAATGTGCTCATAGTATATATATGGATTAATCCCCTGAGATACTTGTTCTTTTTTTTTGAGACAGAATCTCACTCTGTCTCCCTATAGAGTGCCATGGTGTCATCATATCTTACAGCAACCTCAGACTCTTGGGCTCAATTGGTCTTCTTGCCTCAGCTTCCTGAGTAGCTGGGACTTCTAGCACCAGTGATGATATTTTTCTATTTTTAGTAGAAATGAGGTCTCTCTCTTGCTCAGGCTGGTCTTGAACTCCTGAGTGCAAGCAATCCACCTGCCTTGGCCTCCCAGAGTGCTAGGATCACAGGTGTGAGCCACCACTGCCTTGTACTTATAGCTACTGGGCCCTGAAGATAATGAAAAGGTGATTTTATCCTTCTTGAGACATCTCTGATGCCTGGGTGATTATCGCTCTCCTGCCCTCTGAAGCCTCCAAGTCATAGTTTTGGTTTTAATGGTCTGAACAGTCCTCCCTCGCTTGCTAGTTACATGATCTTGAGCAAGTTAGTTACTTGACCTCAGTTTCTCTATCCATACAAAGGGCTTAATACCAGTGTCTACTTAATGAGTTGTTTTAATGATTAAATGAGTTAATCGTAGGGAGTACAATGGTGCCAACAGGTGTTCATTTTTTAGATTTTTTTCTTTTTAAGGGACTTTCCTCAAGAAACTCACCACCCAGGTCTTTGGAGTGTGAGGCTGATCAAACCCACATACTTGAGCAAGAAACAAGATTTTAGTTTTTCCATAAAGGAAGTCCTGCCCCTCAGTGCTATGGATAGCATAGAGGTGGACGTGCTAGGGAAGACAGAGGCTGTCAAGAGTATCCAAACCTTTCTTCTTTTCATGATACGTTGGAAGAAAAAGAGTTGTCTTGGGCCACACATTAAATATGCAAACACTAATGAAAGCCGATGAGCATAAAAAGGTCCATGCATAAATTTCATGATACCTGCGGCTACAGATAAGCAAAACAGGCACCTAGTAATCAGTATGCAGCCTGCAGGCCTAAGGTCAGAAACCCCTGGCAGAGGTATGGCTTCTATGCAGGAAAAGGCCTAGCAGGAGAGCCAATGTCTGACAACTGGGAAGGACCAAGCTTGTACTGAGTGTCATGGAACTGAAGGTGGACATCTTCTGACCATGGGTGCTGTCATCTGGAACACAGCCGTAGATTCTCCCATGTTCTGGGGGCCCATAAGTCCTGGGGTTGGAGAGACCATCCATGAAGGGGTACTGTGGGAAGAAGCTGGGGAGTATCTCTCCCTGGGGCAGATCAGTGTATAGTGATCAGGAGACTGTGTTGCTAAGGAGCCCCATGGACCTGGTGCCCCTGCCTTATAATTGCTATGTGCCGTCGGAAGAGCCACTTAACCTCTCTGAGTTTCACCATTCCCATCTGTAAAATGGGACAATGCTTCTGAGAGGAGATGATCACAGTGGATGAGCAGAAGACTTCACAGTCTCTCATTCAGCCTCGACACGCGAGTGCCTCTAGCTCTATTTTGTCTAGAAAGGAATGTTCTAACCTCAGAAACGAAGCCATGAGTCAAGGGGCATCAGGGAACCAGCAGTGACCAACATGGAAAAGCCAAGGTTGTGGGAGAAAGGGTCTTGCAAGAGTGAAGATGGGATGAGACCTGTTCCAAGGGAGTATTTTAGGGCAAGAGCTCTCAAAGGGGTTCCCAGCCCCCTGGGTGGACGACGCCTGTGCGGCTCTGTGGCTCTTGGGCCAGCCCAGTCTTCACCTGGTGGTGGGATTGTGACACTTCTCTGCCCCAGCAGAGTGGGCAGGGGCCTGGGGAGGGGGAAGGCGCAGATGCTGGAACATCTCACTTAATAATTTAGGGCTGGCTGCAGCCCAGTGAGGTGTTTCACACTTTGCAAAGGCAGATAATGAAGCATTCTTCCAAAATGAGAGAATGCGTCATTTCTTTGCCCCCCACTTTCTTAATAAAATTATTAAACTAGGATTTCCAGGGACCTGCCACCCCACCCACCCTGGCTGTTTCTGTGGGGAGGGAGAGGTGCAGCTTGGGTGGGGTGGGGAAGCCTGGCTGGGTAGGGGGCTTGACTGGTGTCAGAGGGAGGGCAGGCCTACTGTGGGGGGTGCTGGGGTCTCGGAGGGCACAGGGGAGGGGGCCTACTGATTTCTCACCACCCCAAATGACATATGACTTAGCAGGTCCCCAGGTCTCCAGGGCTGCAGCCGGTGCCATTCTTTCCACATGTGTTTGGTATTATCGGTATTTTTTACCATAATAACTGTGGTCTTGAAAGGAACTAGAATTAATTAAAATGTAGCACTCTGCCACACTTTCCATTATTATCACAGAAATGCCTAGCTGGGAAAGCCCTCCTTTGGTGGGGGGTCATCTTGTCCATTCCCCTGTTTCTGGCTGGGTCTGTACTATCAGCCAGTCTTAGAAGGTCACTGGTGAGGGAGCATCGGCAGCCTCAGAGGTTAAACTTCTTTCTTTGAAGGACGATTTTCACAGTATTTAAACAATCATAAGAAGGAAGACCCATTCTATGCCCATACCACCCTGGCCCTGCCCAATCTCCTCTGATCTCGGAAGCTAAGCAGGGTTGGCCTGGTACACACTTGGGTGGGAGAAGGAAGGTGGCAGACAGAAGTGGTGTTTGTGAATTGCAGAATTACACTGAGGAAACCCCGAGAGGTTGTTCTTACCAAGCTCTGCTGCGTGTCCTCACCTGAAGTTCACGGCCAGAAGCATCTCTTGGTTCAGATGTGAACAGTTTGCTTCTCAGTTTAGGGTAGCATTTCTCCAACTCCTCCGGCTGTGTTGACCTTTGCAGCTGAATCATTCGTTTGGTAGGAACTGTGCCATGTTTTGGAGGATGTTTAGCAGCCCCTCTGACCTCCAGCATTCCCACACCCAAATAATAAAAACCAAAGGGTCCTTAGGCATTGCTGCATATACTCAGTGGGGGGATAAGACTGCCCCATTGATTTAGGGAAAGACTCTCTGAAACCCGGTTCACCTCCTCCTCCATCCCCAAGGCAGCAGTTCTCATCCAGATTGTCATGACATGTGAGTGTGTCACCATCACCCGTGAGCAGGGGAACAAGTGACTGGCTGTGATTAACACCCTGAGGTTTGTGAGTTATTCACTTATTAAAACAAATCAGAGCAGGTATGAACATAGCACCGTTCTTTTCACTCCCTGGCCTTCCAGGATGCTTTTCCGAGTGCCCAGAGCTGCCCCTCACTGCCAGCCTGTCTCAGGCGGGTCACAGCCCGGATTGGGTTAGCCGCTCTTGGTAATAGGCCACAAGCAGTGCAGTGATGACAAACTGTTGCTGTGTTTTATTGCTTCATCACCGTTGGGTTTGCTCATGGGGCTGTGCTTCCCACAGGACCATCACCTCCACACTTTGGAGGAAAATGGGACTCCTGGGGTTCTGCTGGTCCACCCGGACTCCTCTTCAGCTCTCCCTCCACTCACCACTGTGTTCCATCCAACTGCCTCCACCACGCTTCTTCCTTCCTGGGCTGCCTGGACCCCTGCTCCTGATGCTCTGAGTGTGGCTGGCTCTTCTTCTTCACTACGACTCAGCTCACGTGGCACCTTCTCTGAGAGGCTGGCTGCACCCGGCATCTAGCTAGTGTGGCCTTCTCTTCCCGAGTCCACCTCCTTCCTGTTGCCCCATTCTTTTTCTATGGCACCTGTCACTCTCTGCAGTCCTTTTTGTGTCCCCCCCGTACCAGTTGGGTTCCCCAGGAGGCCAATGTGGAGATGGAGTTAGGGGCTTTTTGGGGAATAACAGCTTTGGGTGGGGGAAAGGAGTTGAAGGCAACCCAAACAGTGTCTACCAGCCTGTGGGGAGCTTCAGAGCAGGAATGCCCACTGGACTAGTCCCCGGTGGGTGGAAATGGCTTGGTCTGGGGCCAGGCATGGTGGCTCATGCCTGTAATCCCAGCTCTCTGGGAGGCCGAGGCGGGTCGATTGCCTGAGCTCAGGAGTTCAAGACCAGCCTGAGAAGAGTGAGACCCTGACTCTACTAAAAATAGAAAAAAATAGCTGGACGTTGTGGTAGGCGTCTGTAGTACCAGCTTCTCAGGAGGCTGAGGCAAGAGGATCACTTGAATTTAGGAGTTTGAGGTTGCCGTGAGCTAGGCTGATGCCACAAGAGTGAGACTCAGTCTCAAAAAATAAAGAAAAGTCTTGGGTCTTACGCCACCACCTTGCTCAGTCCTGGGTTGGGGCTGCCTCAAGAAGAACGTGACCCCAGCCTGAAAGTTAAAGAGAAATTTGAAGACTCTAGTGGCTGGAAGTTGTCGGCTTGTGATGTTCCTCTGAGCCAGGCAGGGACAGTCTTTTGAGGGGATCTGGGTGACACATCTCTGAGCCTGTCCTTCCGGGCTAGAATGTGCATTTTTCCAGAGCCGGGACCTGGTAGATCCTGCTCGTGATGGATCCCGTTCCCTACCACAGAGTCTGGTGCATGGTAGGGCCAGGGAGCTCAAACAACATCGTAGAAAGACAAACATGAGTCTTTAGGAAGAAAAGGCAGAGAACCACTGTTCCAGCACATCTCATCATATCATTCACCTTGAAATGCTTCCAAGGTTTCCAAAGCTAAAAATATCATGATATTGGGGCTTCTTGCAGTATCAGAAGATGTTGGCTGGGTGGCATCTCTTGAAGCAGATGGCAGAGGGAGAGGAAGCCCAAGGGATCGCAGAAGCAAAGGAAAACAGAACTATAAGGAGGGTCGGAGGCACATGCCAGGGATTGCGGGTGCCTCTCAAACTTGGTGGTTTGGGTTTGTTCACCATCCTAGGTTGCTGAACAAACCTCAGACGCAGTGTTCCCAGAGACTGGGGTGGGGGAATGTTGTCCTTTACCTTGAGCCTGTCTGTCCCCACATTTTCCTCTTCCAGAGGAACTGGGCTAGGCTGGGCTTGTCACCTGGGCTGCTGGTCTTTGATGGAGCAGGCTGAAGCCCAAGATTCTAAAAGAACAAGCCTGACTGTGAGGATGCAGTGAGACGGAGGAATCTCCCAGGTGGCAGAGACGCCAGTGGGCAGGTGCACGGCAGCCTTGGGGGAAGGAGTGGAGGGTAGGGCAGAGAGGAAGCGGGTGGTGGAGTCTGTCTTGGAGACATTCCTGGCTCAGAGAGCAGGTGTGAAGCTTGGTTACAAACTCAGAAATGAAAGAAATAGAACTCCACTTTCCTAGCTCTCACTGGCACTGGGACATTTCAGGGTCCTACCCTTTTGGATGATGTGACATCTAATTTCAGGGAGTGGGGAAGGCTAGCAGAGTGCTTTGCTGTTAGGGGAAGGATGGTGTGCTCTGTTCTATCAGCATCATTTGTCCACACTTGGGAGAACCTCCTCCTTAAGTTGACCTAATTTTCATACATTGGAATTACGAGAGTGAAACCCTGTCTCTAAAATAGCTGTGCGTTGTAGCGGACACCTATAGTCCCAGCTACTCTGGGAAGCCAAGGTGAGCAGATTGCCTGAGCTCAGGAGTTTGAGACCAACCTGAACAAGAGTGAGATAGTGCCTTTACTAAAAATAGAAAACCTAGCTGAGCCTTGTGGTGGACACCTGTAGTCCCTACTTGGGAGGCTGAGGCCAGAGGATTGCTTGAGCACAAGAGAGTAAAGTTTTTGTGAGCTATGGTATCACAGCACTCTACCCAGGGCGACAAAGTAAGACTGTCTCAAATAAAAAAAACAAAACAAAACACTGATGTTCGTAAAGCCCTTCAAACCCTGCCTGGCCTGTCCATGCTCAGTTACTGTTCATTTTTCTTCCTTTCCTGTAGGTAGTCTATAGATAAGAGAGCTGCTCTCATCTCTAAGGCTTAATCTTGACAATTTACAGGGCCCCCAAATAACTCCTGAAAAAGAACAATCATTAGACCCTCCTACCATCGTTTCCTTAGCTCTCATACCTGGGAGGACGGGTAATCAAACGTCTCCTGTTGGTACAGACCAGAACATGGTGTGACTCAATCTCTTGCAATGCCTTGCATTGCTAAGGGACTTACTTCATGGCTGAGAATGTTTCCTTATTCAGTATCAACTTCTTCAGCTGAATGGCTTTATTCCATGTTTCACTATCAGGGATGATCACCTAATATTAGTACTTTGGAAGGAAATGCCCAGTAAAATGCCCTTACCTTTAAGTGAGCTCACCAAATATTGAACCAAAAGTCTACTGCCTTTCTTTCATTTTTTTCTTTTATTATTATTGTTGTTGTTACTGTTATTTATAATGAAATTACATAGAAGACATAGTATAACATTCATCTATTTGGTTAGAAATAAATAAAACAATACAGGTATACATGCATTGACTAATTCAATGTCTCCTGCCCACCACCAATCTCACTGCCAGGGTAACTACTCAGGCAGGCTGGTATGCTGCTTTCTGGCCCTTTCCCTAGACATTTTAAAATATGCATACATACATACATATATGTATGTTTACGGGTACAAACGTAGAACTCATTAAAAGTAGAATTGCCTCACAGCATCTCATGTATTGAAATTCTACCCCTTTCTAGATAATGGTGTTAGGATATTGGGAGTTCTAGATAATTGTGTTAGGATATTGGGGAGGTGATTAGGTCATAAGGTTGGGACCCCGATGAATGAGATTAGTGGCCTTGTCAAAGAGGCCTGAGGCAGTTCTTTTGCCACTTCTGTCACATGAGGATACAGCAAGAAGTCAGATGTCTTCGACCTAGAAAGGGGTCCTCACAAGAATCTGACCACGCTTATACCATGGTCTTGAGCTTCCAACTTCCAGAGAAATAAATTTCCATCATTCATACACCACTCAGTAGATGGTATTTTATTACAGCACCCTCCCAGGACTAAGACATAGTGTGTGCACAGTTCTGCTACTTGGCTTGTCAGTCAGTATACATACTTGATTCTTTTTATGCTGCAGTGTGATATTCCAGGACATTGAGTTTATTTTCTGAAGTTACTTCAGTCCAATTGGAGAGGCAGGCCTGGGCTCTAGCAGCTCATGATGGGGGAGGGGGTGATTTAGAAAGCATGTGGTCCCCCCATCAAAAAAGCATCAGTTGAGGGTGGAATCTGCTTCTTGTACTCTCATAAGGGAGGATGGCAGAGCCTACAAAATGACCTTCTCATCGGTGATGCTTAGTTTTCTCTGTAAACTTTGCCAGGCTATTATACCCAAGCATTTGACCAAAAACTAACCTAGGTATTTTGTAGATATAGTTGATATCGGTAGATCGGCTGACCTTGAATTGAAAATGTTGCTCTTGATAATGTGGATGAGCTTCCTCTAATCAGTTGAAGGCCTTAAGAGCAAAAACTGAGGTTTCCCGGAGAGGAAGAAAGAAATCCTGCTTCAAGAGTATAGCATCAACCTCTGTCTGAGTTTCCAGCCTGCCAGCTTACCCTACAGATTTTCGGCTCAAGATTGTAACATCTGCTTTTGCTAGCCTATAGCAAGACTTCCCATCCCATACGATTGCTTGAACCACTTTCTTAAAATCTACCTCTCTCTCTCTCTCTCTGGAGAGGGAGAGGAAGAGTGTGTGTACGCTCGTGCAAGCATGCACACTGCATTGGTTCTGATTTCTGATTTTCCAGAGGCCCCATACCTGCTGTTCCTGTTCCTATGCTCAGCCACGTTCAGCCTCTCGGTTTCCTAGCTGTCTGGTCCCTGGTCCTCCTCTGTCAGCTGGAGAGATCTTCTCCAGTGCTTCCTGAATACCATCCCCATGACAAGTCGGTTTCGTAGTTTTGTAACCCTTGTCATTGCCTCCATGAGCCTGCCACCTCTGACTCCTTTCTCAAGTCCTCAGGAGCCCATCTCAATTGGGTCAACTGCTGGCATTCCCTACTGGTGACAATTTCCCCTTGCAGGTGCCTGGGGTGGGTAAGACCAGCAGAGGTTGCATGTCAGGTGAGAAGAAACGCAGAAAGTCACTTGTGACTGATCCTTACTTCCCCATTGAAACATCAGAATGGACACTGTTCCCTATCACAGCAGAGAAATGAAAACACCCAGTGTCTTGGAAGGGATGTCCCCCCTTTAAAGAAAAGTAAGTCATGAACATGAAACATCCTCGGCTATGTAGCTTTGGGGTGAGGAAGAGGTGGAAATGTTGCCAGAGTTGGCCTCCTGAGTTTCCTGTTTTCAGGCAAGCGGGAAGCATAGTGCAAACATCCTTCTTCATTTATGGGCTTTGTTCTTGTTCAGCCAGTGTGCTGTTTGACAGGGTGGCCTTTCAGGCGCATGCTCCTGTCTGCGTTATCTGCTTCAGATCAAAAGAGAAAAAGCCTGAGAATGCGCTTGGAAGGGCTGGATAACGCACTCATGCCAGTTACAATCATCGTCAGCAGTGCGTGGGCGGGACCTCTCGGGGAGTCTGGGATTGTGTCCCTTTCCCTTAGATCTGTCGTCTCAGGTCTGACACTCATTGCATCTTAGTGGAGCATGGTGGCACCTCCACTCCAGCAGGTCCCTTCACAAACTGAGTTGAAGGACGAGGGTTTCCAATTCTCCTAGAGAACACGATCTAAAAAATTCACCCCTTCGGTATCTTTGAGCACTCACTTTTCAGAAAAGATCTCTATAGGATCTAGAAAGCCTACGACCATTTGCCCAAAATGGTCCTACCTGGATAATAAATCCTAGGGTGTCACTATCTATAGCCCTTTTGGGAAACTCTGAAAAAAAAAAAAAAAGAAAAAAAAGAAAGGAAATCAACGACCTTTTCTAGGAGCTAGGATGGGGCTTGGTGCTGGGAAGGACCCTTGCACAGAAGCATTGATTGGCTATTCAATTACCTGGGGAATTAGAAGCTTCTGTAAACCACGAGGCAGGGGGCTGGGAGTGATTGTGTTGGCTTTCTGTACGGCCCTCGACTGGCTGGATGTGCGACAGAGCAGGTGACAGGAGGTGGGGTTGCAGCTGTGTCAGTATGTCCTGCAAAATGAGGCCCAGCTTTTAAACTGTCACAGCAAGGTGCCGAGGACACAAGTCAAGGCCCTCATGCAAGAAATTGGGCCTGGGGAAAATGGCAGAGTTGAGCTGATGTACAAGTATGGAAAGAAGCCTTCTCTGAGCCCGGTATTTGTGGCGAGATGTTGCCACACACCTAGTGGGCTAGATAGCTAGGAATACATGTCATTTGTTTAGAATTTGGCACATGGGGAAACCTATTTGCATAAGTTCTTGCTTGGGGCCGGTAGCACTGGGAGGTAGGGAGGACAGTATTATCATCTACATCTTTTTATTTCTGAGGATGAGGAAACTTTTCCAAGTCTCCACAGCTAAAGGGGGGCAGAATCCAGACGTGGAGACTAGTTCTTGCTCTGCCTCGTTCTCTTGGAGTCTACTTTTTTTGGGAGGGGGGAGGGACTGGCAAATGCGCTTTGCATTCCCACAGGGGCTTTGACGCTCTCTGCAAGGTGAATTTGTTCAAGGGACCCAGGTTAGGGTTTGTTGCATCGGTTTATATGGACAGATCAGGGAGGCTCCGTGAGACGGGAGATAGAAACAAAGCTGCAGCAGCAGGGCTGATGTTCTAAGGGATCATGCCAGCCAATTTCCATTTTCAACTTTCAGCACCCCTGCTCTGCACACAACCGGTGGCAGGACCCCTGGCCCTGGAAGCAGGGAGCAGAAGCCAGCGGTGAAGGCCAGGTGCAGGGCGGCTGCGAGCTGCGTCCTCAGACTCACTCCGTGATTGGGAGCAGCACTGGCAGGGGAGGCGATTGAACTGCGGGTGACCCCGCAGAGCAAGGAGGCTAATTAAAGCTTCTCTTCCCCACACTTCAGTCACAAGCCCCTCCTGCCCTTCCTCTTGATGGTGCGGCTGATAAGGAGGTATTGAGTTTATGAAAAGCGATGAAGATGTTTGGATAAGCTGTGGTCCCAAGGCAAGCTGGCCGGACGAGTTAGGGCCTGACAGAGGCAGCGGGGTGGCTTTGAAAGTGTCCTCCAGGGCAGGCGAGGCAAGGAGGAGAGGGAAGGGGAGGGCCCAGCGCTAAACGTGACGGCCCGCAGGCCTCGCCTTGGGACTGCACACCTTGGCAATTCAGGTGGAAAAGGGCTTGCTGGCTCCGCCTGCTCCGTGCCACCTGGCAGCCCACGGCTCCCAGACCTGCTGCTCCAGTCCCGTGAGAGGAATGACAGCGGACATGAGGCTGCTGAGGAGGAAAGGGTGGAGGCTGGGAGAGAGCCCTTCCTGTTCAGAGGCAAAGAGGTCAGATGCTCACGACATGGGAAGACAGTGAGGATGACAACAGCCATTTTTTTTTTTTTAGACAGAGTCTCACTCTGTTGCCCTTGGCAGAGTCTGTGGTGTCATCATAGCTCACAGCAACCTCAGTCTCTTGGGCTCAAGAGATCCTCTTGTCTCAGTTTTTCTTTTTTTTTTTTGGCCGGGGCTGGGTTTGAACCCACCACCTCCGGCATATGGGGCCGGCACCCTACTCCCTTGAACCACAGGTGCTGTCCTCAGGTTTTCTAGTTTTAGTAGAGTTGGAGTCTCACTCTTGCTCAGGTTGGTCCAAAACTGCTGAGCTGAAGCAGTCTGCCTGCCTTGGCCTCCCAGAGTGCAGGGATTACAGGTACGAGCTCCTGGGCCGGCTGACAACAGCCATCGTTTACAAGAACACTCATCACGTGCAAAGGGCTTTATCTGCGGTATCTCACTTAGTCTTTTGACATGAGAGTTGTGCTTGTTCTCTGCCCATTG
The DNA here is from genome assembly GCA_963573935.1 of Arctocebus calabarensis. Lineage (NCBI taxonomy): Eukaryota > Metazoa > Chordata > Mammalia > Primates > Lorisidae > Arctocebus > Arctocebus calabarensis. The sequence continues at coordinate 26,850 of CAUYON010047091.1, forward strand.
CATGGATGTGGAAAGTGAAGCTCAGAGAGGTTAGATAACTTGTTCAAGACCATGCAGCTAATAAGACATTGATTTAGGAATCAAAACCAAGCAGTGAATTAAAAAAAAACCAAAAAACACAACAATAATCACCACTAAAAAATAAACAGTTAAGACTCTGGAGCCTTTTAGAATGAAGGTTGACCTCCTCGAAGCCAGGCCACTGTGCCTGCATGGGAAGGTGGGGCTCCTGGTGTGTCTGTGTGTATGCAGGAATTGCAAGGTGAGATCTAGCTTTTACCCCAGACTGCCTGGACACATTCCTTGGCCAGGTGGTTCCTTACCTGCCCCGCAGCATCCGCCCCTCTGGCCTTCTGCAAGTGGTTACAGGGAGCAGGTGGTTGTTGTGGACCAGGAGCTCTCACAGCCCTGAACCCTCAATGTTGGCTGCAGAAGCATCAGCTTCCAAGGACTTAGGAGTGAAATGCCCCAACATTCCCCCGACACCCATACCTCACTGTCCCAGAGGAGCTCAGGGTTCTGTGGCTAGCTGGTCTCCTGGTGTGGCCCATGTGTACTCTGCTCAGCGTGTCCCATCGCTGTGCCCCTTTCAGGTGCTGACCTGGGTGTGATTTGCAGGTAGATGATGGTGGCAGGTGGCTTTCTCTGGTATCCCTGAGGCTGTGGGAAAAATCTCCAGGAAGGCAGGCCAGCTGGCATGAGTGTAGTGTCCTGTGGGACAGATAGGTCACTTACCGCTACGTTAAAAGGGAGACTCCCAACCCCAGCACACTTTGGAAGAAGCTAAGGCCAGAGGCAGGTGGCTGTCCTTGGCAGAGTGTCTCCACCCTAGTCTCCTGGGTTCTGATTCTCTCCTGCCTTCTAGAGGCCAGCTTTGAGGAGGTAAGGCCACTAAGGCATACCTGCTGATGTAGACCCTCTCCAAACAGAATCATCCCCTCTCTCCTCCCCACCTTCACCCATTGGGAAGACTTGAACCATTTGAATCAGCCATGGTTAATTAAGTCACACGCACTAGCTAAGAGCACCACAAACAGAGCAAACAGACAGCCCTCAGAATGGGAGAAGATTTATGCATGTTATGAATCTTACAAAGCCCCGATAACTAGAATCTACAGGGAACTCAAACACTAAGAAAAGTGCAAACAACCCTCTCAATGAGTGGGCAAGAGATTTGAACAGAAACTTCTCTGAGGATGACAGACGAATGGCCAACAAACACATGAAAAATGTTCATCGTCTTTAATCATCAGAGAAAGGCAAATCAAAAGCACTCTAAGGTATCACCTAACCCCAGCAAGATTAACTCACATCACAAAGTCCCAAAACACCAGATGCTGGTGTGGATGTGGAGAGAAGGGAACACTTCTACACTGCTGATGAGACTGCAAACTAATACAGCCCTTTTGGAGAGAAGTATGGAGAATCCTCAAAGATCTAAAAGTCGACCTTCCCTTTGACCCTGCAATCCCGTTAGTAGGTATCTATCCAGAAGAACAAAAATTATTTTACCACAAAGGCATTTGCACTAGAACATTTATTGTGGCTGAATTCATAATTGCCAAGTTGTGGAAGCAACCAAAGTGCCCATCAACCCATAAATGGATCAACAAACTGTGGTATTTGTACACCATGGAATATTATCCAGCTGATAAAAAAGATGGAGACTTTACATCTTTTACATGTACCTGGATGGAGTTGGAATACATTCTTCTTAGTAAAGTATCACAGGATCGGAAAAATAAATATTCAAGTACTCCATACTAATATGAAATCAACAAATAAATAATTACATGTTCCTAAGAACAATAAAACACTATTAAAGTCCAGTTCGGAGGTAGAGGGAAGCGGAAGGGGGGAGGAGGTATGGCAGAGGTCAGGAGGGCATGAGGTGGGATCTCACCTACTGTGCACATTGTGAGGGTGTATAACACACCCCCTGGGTGAGGGGCTCTTCTACAAATGGAACTTTACCCTGCAAGTGAGAACAATGTAACCTGAATATTATACCCTCATATTAATTTGAATAAAGTTTAAAAAAAGCCACGTGCACTAATTCATATATTCTTCTCAGCACTTGAATTTCCATGTGTTTTTCTATTCTTGGGAGTACCGTCTAATCAAGAAGGCAGAACTATGATCCAGAAAATTAAGGTAGGGGATCATCTGGTCTGGTCTGGTCTGATCTGGTCTAATGCAGTCGGGGCAGGAAGGTAGTGAGAAAGAATAAAGGCAGGAGGAGGGAAAGTCTGTGCATTTTGATGTAAATACCCACCATTCTGGTTAAATGCAAGGCACGATGTATACGCTGGCCTGGATCATTTAAGTGAACAGTTCAGACTTGGTTTTAATATTGGTCATGGTGCCCCCGACTCATTTCATTAGTGTCAGTTTAACAGTTGGTTACATGGGCCAGGGGTAATATTAATGATTACTTGTTAGTTAAGTGAACATGGAGCTTTTACATAAAATGCCAGCAGTGCAGAGACCTTGGCAGTGCCGTCCCCTGTGCATGCTGGGATGGACAGAGTAGGGCTGTGGGCTTGCAGGAGCTGGCACTCCCAGGAGGACAGCTGACAAAGGATGTCCTGAGCCCCAGCAGGTCTGGCTGGGCCTCCCCTGGAGTTTGGCCCAGGAGGCCCCTGGAAAGGTGAGCAGCCACCGTTTTGGGGCCAAGTCATTGTCTGAGCAGGAGCTTTTTCTGCAGAATCAGACACCAGCTCATGAGGCAGCTCCCCAGAGCCCAGAAGAAATACAGAGAGAGCCGGCCTTGGGCCTCCCTCCGGGACAGAAGCTGCCTGCAAAATCTGGGTTGAGTTTTTCTTGTGCCAAGAGGGGAATGCCCACCAGTGATTTATGCAGACATTTATAGAAAGCATACAGGTTTACTCATTCATAAAATGGAAGAACAGAGTGTTTTCTGCCCTGGCCGGGCTCTGGGGCAGCTCTCAGGGTAGTGTGGCTGATGGTAATAATTTCCGGACATGCCCTGATTTGCCCGCAGGGAGAAGGCCAAGGTTGCATGGGAACAGGCCACAGAAGGAGCCCAGAGTGCAGACTGCCGACCCTGTGGACAGAGCCAAGCTGGGCTGTTAGGAAGAGTCCCCTCCTGGCCGTGCTGCCCCTCTGGCCCACCCTCTCCCTTCTCCTGGCCTTGTCCCAGATACTTTCCCCTCTTGCAGAGCTCCCTAACTACTAGGGAGGCTGCAGCCTGCAGGGACCAAGTGACACGAGGGCCTGGGTCCTGCCTCATGGGAACTTAGGGGAAAGGGATTCTTCCTGGCCCTATCTGGTCAGTAGGGCTGGGGGCTTCTATACAGCCTGACTTGACTGTGGTCAGCTGCCCAGTGGGAGTCAAGTTCCGCCTTCCCCTCCCCAAGCAGCTTCGGCTCTGGTTGAGCGGCTGGTTGACTCACCACACCAGCATCTTCTCCACGCCTGGCCAGGCAGCCTTGCCTGTGGGGTGGGTGGGCAGTAGAGAAACGGTTTCGTCAGAAGCCACCGACCGGCAGAGAGTAACTTCATTTCAGTACTCTCTGACCTCCTGGCTCTGATGTCCAGTGGCATGGTCTTTGGGGGTGGACTTGGGCTGCTTTTGAGTGAAAATTCCACTGGTGCAAGATGCAAAGTGGCATCTTTCATGATTTTCCTCTCTCTGGAGCCAAAGGCTCAGGAAGTTGGAGGTTTGGACCAGGTGAACCCTCCACCCCTGTTTCTTGAGGAGTGGTTCCAGTGACACTTTACCATGGCCATCCCATTCTTGGGAACCCTGAGCAGGGTGGGAGGAGCTCAGAAAAAGCAGAGAAGGAAATGAGGAGAAAGAAAAGCAAAAGGAGGGGCGTCCTGACAAGTGTCTTGATGGTCTGCTTAGGCTGCGACCTTTAACAACAGAAATTGTTTCTCATGGTTCTGGAGGCTGGAAGTCCAAGATCAAGGTGGTGGCAGGTTTGTTTTTCCCCAAAGCCTCCCTCCATGAGTGCAGCTGGCCACCTCTCTGTGAGTACAAGTGTCCACGTCTTAATCTCTTTTTATAAGGACACCAGTCACACTGGATCAGGGCCTACTCACGTGGCCTCATTTTACTTTAATTAGCTCTTTGAAGGCCCTTTCTCCAAATACAGCTGTGGCTTCCATGCATTTAGGGTCCCTTTGGCCAGGCACTGGGTCAGACACAGTGGGAAACGCATAGTCCTATTTAACCATCACACAACCCTGAGTGGTTGGTGTCTTTGCTCTCATTTATAGAGGAAAATGAAGGCCATGGGGTTTGAACGAAGTTGTCCCAGTTACCACATTCCAAAGCCCGTCTCTTAAGAGAAAGAAAAATGCAAGGAGGGAAAGAATATGGGAAAGAATGAGGGTTATGTGGTTCTGGCATCAGAAACAGCCCCGCAGAGTCTCCTTGGGCTGAATCTGACTCTCAGGATTAATCACTGTTCATTGCAGTCCTATACAAGAGGCTGGGTGGCATTGACGTTCCCTCTGGGTGGTCCTCTCACCAATACTGGCCAGACCCATGTGGGAGCTGAGGATTTCCTAATCCCTGGCCCTGGAGGGACGTCTTGTGACCTTAGGCGAGTCTCCTGACTTTTTTGGAAACTCGGTTTTACCATCTGTAAAATGGGAGCATAGAAACCTCACCCAAGTATTCCACACTGGAAGATCCTTGTTAGGGGATGGAGTAACATGGCAAAGAATTGGATAGACCTGGCATCAGAACTGAAAATGGTGATGGGGACCTTTGTATCCAAGCTGGTAAAGAACTTAACAGAAATCCACAAAAAGTTTAGGAATGTGCCATCTAGAGGTACAGTGGTACAAGGAAATAATGTCTTTATGTCTCTGCCCCGTGCCTCTAAATCCTTGACTCTCAGTTCCAAGAAACTGCTCTGAAAAGGAAGAAGCACTTTGCGTAGAGTGGTTTCTTTGATTTGCTTAAGTTCTTGTGAAGGTTTGTGTGAAGACAGGTTGAGCAGCTCCTTGACAGAGCAGATTCACCTCCACAAGATCAGGGAAAGCACCAGGGGGAACTTCTGTGGCTTCGTTGATCATCTCTTGCTCTTATAGACATCTCCGTGACCTCAGGGTCCCAGTGGATGCTCAGGCAAATAAATTCACCTTTGTATCAGTTACAGAAATAGTATTTTTATAAAAAAGATGGGAGTGTGCTACAAGGACACCACAAACCAGCTTGCAGGGGCTCCCAGAGGCCAAGTCTGGCCCAAACGTGAGCTCCAAAATGATTTAGTAGAAGAATGAACGATAAGCCGTGAAAACAGGAATTCATGAGTCTGTGCTAGTGATATTCTTAGGGAGATATAAGTAGAAGGTAAATTGATTGGTAGACGGAGGAGAAGGGAGAATCTTGCTAATTGAATTCTGAAGGCCAATGGGGCCAGGTGGGAGGAACGCCAGAGCTGGAACGTCTCGTTCTGAAACCTTCCTAGTGAAGATGGGATTGGGCGAGGGTGCTCAGCGCGTGGCAAACTCAGGAAGGCATTTTGTCGAGGAGCGGTTATTTGCACCATCTTAAAGTGTGTCCTCTCAGAATGCAAAGGAGGGGGAAATAAAACGCCAAAAAGGAGCGGCTGATGTTAGTGGGGAAATTGGGCAACACCTTGAAAAGATGATAAGAATCTACCACCCCCATGAGGACCAGATGACATCTTGCATCAGAAGGGATTCTCTGAGAAGGACCCAGTGGCACCTAGCGGGCGCCCAGCCCGGGGTGTAGAACATCCATCCACTCTCTAGGAGACATCAAACAACCTCTCCAGGAAGAACATTCTTTAAAGCCACGGACTGTGCCAGGTTAAATGTGGTCAGAGAGATAGGGCAGCTCAATGCCGTACCCGACTCTGGATCAGATTCTGCAGGGGAGGGAAGCAGTGGCATAAAGGCAATTATTAGATCAACTGGCCACACAGGGACATGGACAAATATTAAAGCAGCACATCCGTGCACATTGGTGGAGCTGGTTACTGCACTGTGGTTATGCAGGAGAATATTGCTGTTTTTAGGAATATGCCCAGGTGCATTTAGCAGGCAAAGGAGCCACAGTGTATGGAACTCAAGGGGTTCAGAAAAACAAAAGCGGGTGTACATGCACAGTATGCAGAGACAGAACAGAAGGGGTGAAGGGTGTTTGGGCATGTCTTGTACTGTGTCTGCAACTCTGTATACATTCGAAAAATGCCCCAATAAAAGGTATATAAAAAAGAAAGAAACTGGCACAGCAGGGGCAGCATGGGCTGTCAGAGCCCCACCTGTCGTTTCCGCGTGTTGGATCGATTTTGCTTGACTTTGTGAGAGCATTCTGTATCCAGTTTGTAAAACAGCCAAGTCCTGTGGCTCTAGTCCATTCCCCTGCTCAGCAACCTGGTTCCAGCTTCCTTCCCGGTGTCTGGCTTTGACTCTGGCCATTTCTGCCTTTCCTTCTTTCTGCCGACATTGGCTTTTGCCTGTTCTTCAGAGCCCAGTGTGACACCCCCTCCTCTCGGAAGCCCTCCTGGACTGCTTCTGTTCACTGTGTAGAATTCCCACAGATACCAAGACAGTTTCTCGCGTTAGTGTGTGATAGTCATTGACACAGCTATCAAGTATTTCTAGCTTTTTGCCTATAAGTAAGTTAGGACTATATTTCCTAGGCTTTGGAGGGTTGGGTGGCATCATATGACCAGTCATGGCCAATGAGCAGAAAGATGTGTTGCTTCAGGGCGAGGCCCTCCTTTCCATCCTCCGTGGTGACCATCAATCTGCCAGTGGTGGCTATGCTATTGGCCTGGTCAGGGTGGCCACAGCATAGAGCAGAGCTCTGGCCAACGTGCCATGGACATGTAGCAAGAACAAGAAACAAACCTTTGCTATTTTAAGCCATGGGGATTTGGGGGTTCTTTATTATCTTGGCCAACTTATCCTGTCCTGTCCTTATATGCCTTGCCTTTATAGATGTTACTCCCCCAGCCTAGAGTGTTCTTCTTCCTTCCACCTGGCAAATTTTTATTCATCTTCTAAAGCCCTATTCAGGTATCACCTCATTTTTTTTGGAGTCAAGGTCTTACTCTGTTCTCTGGTATCATAATAGCTCATGATTTTTAAAATATAAAGGGGCGCCCCCCCCTTGAGACTCCCCAGCCCTCATCTGCAATACTTGTGTGCACAATTCACACTATTTCCACAACCCTAGTTTTCTCTCCCTTGCTGGATTACGGGTCCTTTGGGAGGGATGCTGTGCCTTCCTGGTCTGTGTGTGTTGGGGCTGCAGGTCTGGAGAGGTCCGTAAGCAGCAGACATCTGCAGAGTGACTCTTGATCACAGATCACAGAAATAGGTGTGGGATCATCATGAACTCATTCCAACACGTAATTATGCAGAAAATGGTGAAGGTGACGTGGACACAGAAGGCTTTCTGTCTCAGGTTCTAGGTCCTGGGCGTGTTCTTGGAAATGAACCACGAACTGGAGACAGCGTCCAGGGTCTAGCCCCAGAACTGCTGGTGGCCCTGTTGGTTATTGGGCAGCCGATTGCTTCCCTTTCCTGGGCCTCCACATCCATATCTGCAAAATGGGTCATGGACCTGAGGATCTTTGCTTCGTCTCTCTTGGGTCCCTGTGGGACAACCCCAGAAAGACCGGGTGAGGGAACCTGTTCTTTATTCCTTGGTTAAGGGCAGGGAGGGAAGAGTTCTGGGAGTGCAAACCACTGGACGCGCTGTCCTGTGGCCTGGACTCCTGGGAACATTGCTGGCATTTGGGGGGAAAAGCTCGAGTGTGCTATTTTCCAAACAGCGCTGCTTCCCAGACCGAAGAGAAAAGTTGGCAGAGGAGAGCGGTGAGTCTCTCCCCTCCCCTCTGCGCAGGGGTGACACTTCAGTGGGCTCTCTAACGAGCCTGCACCCTCCCCACAGCCATGGCTTGTTTGCTTCTCCCGGGAGCCTGGCACAGAGCCCTAGATGCTGTCATTGTCTTGGGGACAGATTTCCCTCCCCCCAGAGTCTTAAGTGGCCCACACCACTGGGTTGTGCAGCTTTGCCCCATACCTTGGGTCACCTCCATCCAGCACCTGTACCATGCCTGCGACTGCTGAGAGCAGCACAAAATAAGCTCAGCTGGTCGTGAGGGGGCCGACCTGCAGACACTTCATTCACAACTTGTTGTTGGTGGGTATTTCTCTTCCGAGGGGGGTGGGTGTGGCTGCAAAATAAATCTTAGTGTTTTTTTTTTCTTCTCCCCAAAGAAATCATTGTGTTGTAACACAGGGAGAGCCCGAGCTGCTGACATTTTTATGGGGCTGCCTCTGGTGAAGTCTGTAGTGTCTGCCTGGGCCATCCAGAGGGTCCGTAGATCTCTTTCTGTCCCCATTGCCACCCCCACCCCTTTTCTCTCCCAGCAATACAACTGCAGTTCAATAGTCATCTAGAATTCTCAGGGAGGCTACCTAGGCTAGGACGGGGTGGGGGCGGGGGAGGTGACATCACATCCTCACGCACGGATTGGCTGCCTTGGGGCTTCAGGAATGATATCATCTCTGCTTCTGCCTCCCCACCACCCCCACTTCCAGCCCTTTCCTGGCCAGCCAAGGCCCCCCTCCCCAGCACCCCACCCCAGGATACCCTGTTGCCTTGGAGACCACAAGTTTTCCACCTCGTTGTCTGAAGGAATGGTAATTCATTATACATGTGACGTCGGGGTGAAGGGTGCAGGGAGCTGGGGCGGGGGGAGACCCCAGGCTGGACGGTTGGGAGGGAAGGTTGTGGACAGCAAAATAATGAACAAAAATATGTTTCACGCATGAGAAGCTGTCAGAGAGGGGAGTGAGGGAGAGGTCAAGGCAAGTGGTGTTTATGGCAGGGAAAACTGAAGGTTCTCAAACAACAAGCAGTGGCCAAGATATTGTTGGAAATGACCACCCCCTCCCCGAGACAGCTCATTAGGAAGATTTTGGAGGGAGGCCTGCAGGAGGTGGGGGCTGCTGTGTTATCTGCTCTGGAGGAAAGGCCATCCTCCCTCCGTCCCCCTTTGGAGGTGGGTCCACTGAGACACTCCCCCTACCCCCAAGCTTTTCTCAGGGAACAAGCAGTTTCTTAAAAAAAAAAAAAAGAACCAGATAAGGATCCACCCACCTCCAGAAACAAAGACTGTGGGTGTCTCCAGGAATGGAGCACCATGGCACCATGGATGCCTTTGTCTGTGTCCTCAGGAGACCAAGACGGGGGGGCAAGGACAGCCCGTTGAGGTTGTCTGCCGTGTGTGTGTGTGTTTCCATGCTCTGTCCTTTACCTGCACACGCTGATCATAGTCACTGGGGGAATATTTCAATCCTGATTTCCCTAGGACAGGAAAAAGACAGCAGCGTACAAGTTCCTCTGGGTCCTATCCTGGCCCCATTGCATCTTCCTCCCTTTCGTGTCTCCCCAGAGGGACCTCATCTCTCTCCAGGCACTGTTTCTGTGTCTTCCTTGTTCCATTCCTTGATGTTTGTTCAGCGTTTCTTGTCTGGGCAATTCTGTAGATTCAGGAATTGGAGATACGAGGCTTAGAACCTTGACAGGACATCGTGCTTCTCTAGGTCCCTAATGTATCAGTTCCAAACCTCCAATCCCAGCCTCCGAGCTGCCTCTGAGTCTGTTACAGGTAATTCTGAATCTATATCTCTCTGCTTAAAAAGAAACTAAGGATGCAATGGAAAGAGAGGTTAAAGATGCCCCAGTGCCTGCCTGAGTGTTGAACAATGTTGGGTAACTACAGGTGAGTCTGCAGATTCATTTTAGGAATGGATTGTTCTATATGTGTTTGTGCGCAAAGATTGGCATACACATTTCCCTATGTTCAGAACACACCAAGAGCTTAAGAAAAGCTGGCTGCTGTTATTTTCTTGTGTATTCTAACAGATTTTCTCAGCTAAAAATGTATCTTAAAATACCAGGTAGAAATGGATGAAAACTATACACATATGTACAGACATAAACATGTGACATTAATACATCTCTCTCTCTCTCTGAGGGTGATTGCATTTCCTTATTTCTGTCTTTGACATTCACGTGTTTTGCACTGAGTAGGTATTACAAATATAATCGGGAAAGAAGAAAGCTATTAAAAAAAAAATCGGTCATCAGGCAGGATGTTCCAAAGGGCAGATGAATGGTAACTTCCAAGATGAAGTAACCGGATGTCTGTCAACTCAGAGAAAACAAGGTGTGTGTCTGTCCGCAGTGGGGTGGTGCCGCAAACATCTCTGGAGCCCAGAGGCTTCTCTTCACTCTGCCATGGCCTGATTTCTGGGCTTTAGAGAGAAAACCAAATATCTGAGTACTGGGAAAGGAGGTGATGTCCAACAGCGTTCTGCTCCACCCTCCTCCCCTCTAAGCTGAAATGTGGATGTCAATCCAAATTTCCACAAGCCCAAAACCAAAGGCATAATTTTCCAAAACCATCTCCTGCCACCCCCTGACGTTCCTGTGTCTGCCCCCAGAACCACTATTTTTATTCAAGCTAGGAAATTTGGAGTTGTTTGTGATTAATCTCCGTATGTCACTCTCCAGGAGAGTCATCAAGAACATTTCATTTTCCTTTCCAAGTGTGTCACCGGATGCATCCTTCCTCCCTTCCTACTGTCCGAATCCAAGTCATGTCCTTCCAATCCCAGCAGAAGGGCCTTCTCCTCCATGAAGGCTTCCTTGGTCACTCCTGACTTTACTGATTTATCCTGAGTTCCAACAAGATAAAGACTGTAATACTGTCACCTCCACCCTGGCTCATGCAGCAGCCTCATATTGTCTGGGGGATTAGACTTGGCTGCCCTGCTAGAACCCATGACCTTGGAGAGTGGGCCTTAGTAAGGTCTCAGGGTAGAAGCTCAATACAATTTATTGGTTAAACCAAAGGAAAGCGCTTCCTCTCTTGACAAATTATATTGGTATTTCATCCTCTTCTCTTCCTAAATGTTCACTCGACCACCTGACCTGAATGCCCAGTGTCTACTTTAACTTTTCTTTCTCTGAGTCTAATATCTCATATGTTCTTGTCTGTAAAAATATGGTTTAAACTCTACCTTGAGAGTTTATTCTCCTGATAAGTAGCTCTGAATTCTCTATATTTAGTTTGAAAAGCAAGTTGGTCAAATGTTTGGGGGTTTGGGTTCTGGAACCAGATGTCCTAGATTTGGGCATCTAATATGGTAGCCACTCGCCTCATGCTTCTGTATCAATTTAAATACATTGTTGTTAAATAAGTTACAAATCCAGTTCTTCGGTCATATTAGCCACTTTTCAAAGGCTCGGAAGCCACCCATGGTCAGTGGCTAGCCCATTGGAAAGCCCAGATATAAGACGTGTGCATCCGTGAACAAAGTCTGAACGGACAGCAGGCTAGAGCCACACCTGAACGGACAGCAGGCTAGAGTCCAGCTCTGCCCCCGTTTGCGTGACTTGATGCAGAGTACTGTATTTGGCTTTCTGGGCCAATTTCCTCATCATCTCTACCTCCTTGAGTTGTTTGAGCTTTGAATGAGTTAACACACATAAATCACTTGTTATAGTCTGTCACAGAACATAATCACTGCTCCATCATGGTTGGCTGTTACTGTCAGCTCCAGGCCTGTGTTCAGCTATCAACTCGGAGCTGTGACCCGATCACAGATCTGCATTGCATTTTCTTGTAATAGCATTCTCAGCACCTCTTGCCGGCAATCATCTTTCCTCCCCCCTAAAGGACAGCATTGTCTTTCCAGAAAGTATTCATGGAGACCACCTTTTTACACACTGGCATGTATATTACTTTATAAAACCGTGAATAACCCTTAGAAGTAAGAAGTGCTCCAGGTAGGAGCCGGGAAGGGGCTGTGAGGTTGGCAGTGAACTCCTGCAGTGCCTTGGCTGGGCTCCTAGGCTTGGGCACCTCTGGGCCAGGGAGGCTCTGATTTCTCCCTGGGATGTGGGGTAGCAAGTGCAGAAGCTGGAATGATGTTTAATCAGCCTGAGCATTCTTCACTGCTGACCTAATGAGCCGGCATGACTAAGTGACCATTAGATGGAATGTTTGTGTGAACTGCAATAGAAAAGTTCCTCTAAACTTCCTGAAAAGGAAGATAATATATCTAAATAGCTTCCTGTCTCTTTGCCGCCAAGCGGCAGCCGCAGCAATGAAATAGATTCTCTAGCAGGGAAATATTTAGCAAGTTGGTTGGGTGTGCTCGGCCCTCCCTGTTCGAAATCGTGAGCCTAGCAGGGAAGTGAGTGGGCCTCCGGGCCCTCCCAGAAGCTCCTGACATTGGGAGAGACATTTGACAATCTGTTTGTAGGCTGGAGATTAGGAAGACGTGGGCAGAGGCCAGGAGGGGAGGGTACGGAAGGAATGCAGGGGTACGGGACAGAGAAGGAGACAGACTTTTCAGGCTCTCCTGGCTCACCTTGAAGTGGTGTCATCACGGCCGGGAGCAATCTTTGTTTTGGTTCTTAGAAACCTCAGCTGATGATTTAGCAGGAAAGGGAAGAACAGCTAGCTCCCTCCTGCCAGATTGCTTCCAAGCTCTACACGTGAGCATCTCTTTGGAAGACCTTTTTCATTGCGGTTAAAAAGTATGTTTGGGGTCTTTGCTTTAAATGGAAACTGCCACTTAACATAGTCAAACCACAACAGAGAATCAAAAAACCCTCCATAGTCCCGTTTGCTGTGGCTCGAGTGTGTGTGCAGAGGTCATGTTAGGTGTCCCCTGAGCCCCACTGCCAAGGTGTCTGCAGTGGGGCAAGGAGACGGGTGGGGGGGAAGCATAGGGCACGTCTGTACAGGTTGCCCTTGAAGTCTGCGTCCCTGAAGGCCACACCTTCAGGTTCAGCCAGCTGCCTGTGGGCTCAGCTTGGAGGGGCGTGTCTTGGTGGGGAGGAGCCTGGATCTGTCCCTCTCTCTGACCACAGGCTACACCCACCAAGCCCCATTAGCAGCTATTCTTGGGGTCTAGACTAGACATTGGCAAACTTTATCATTAAATGGCCAGAAAGCAAATATCTCAGGCTTTCTAGACCAAGAGGCAAGATTGAGGATGTTATGGAGGTATTCATCTAACCATTTTAAAATAAAAAATTATTTTTTTTGGACCTTTAGTTTGGGGGTCATACGATAAGCAGGCGGTGGGCTGGCTTGGGCCTGTGGTCTGGTTTGCTGACCACCGATGCAGGTTGAAGACTGGGGAGTAATTGCTGTTTCAGGGGTGAGAAACATTCTCTGAGAAGCTGCTAAGTGCTCGGGGTGTACTGGGCGCTGGGGACCAGGTGCAGCTCAAAACAAGACAGTCACACACAGGCCACATCTTCGCTAATAGTTCACTTTCTAATGGAGGATAGATTTATAAAAAGACTGCTAAATTGCAAGGTTGTAGGTAAGTGCAGGGCTACCGAGGTTCATAGGGTAGAAGCTGGAGAGGGGCTTCCAGGCCTGCTCCAGCGTGTGGGGTGTGAGAGAGAGAGAGAGGACCAGTGAGTGTCCTTTCTTTCCCTTTCTATTTTAATTAATTCAAATAAAAGCACCTTACAAATTCCGCTGCTCAGTGGTACCAGATACATTTCAAAGACTCAGTGGCTAAGTGCAGCAAGTGGCTACCATGCTGGGAGAAAAAGCCAGAGAAAGAGGGGAAAAAAGAGAGAAAGGATGACATAAGGAAGGGAAGGTGGGCTTTCTGGCTCTTGGGAGTTCCAATTCTTCTTGTTCAGCCGTGCAAACCCTACTTCTACTGGATAGCGCTGGTCAGTGGGCACCAACCTCGGGAGCAGCAAACTCTGTTCTTCGCCTGGCTTTGGGTAGCTAGTAGACATGGGGTGGGGGGTGGAAAGGAAAAGAAAAGAAAAGAGAAAAGAAAAGAAAGCTCAGCTCTTCTTTACAAACAGGCTGTCCCTGGGGAATGTGGGAATGTGTCATTACCCCTTAGCGCAGTGAGCAAGAGAGAGAGGGGGGACAAAACAAGTTTGAGGTGGGGACTTCGTGTTTTACCCCCTATTACTAAGCAACCGAATCCTAAAATCTCCAGAGCCAGCCACAGAACTTTGTTTACCAGGAAGAAAACACTTGAAAAGGAGAATATTTGGCGGAAATGCGCTTGGGATTAACAGGTCCCCCCCTTCCCCCAACACACACATACTTTTTTTTTTTCTTTTAATGCTGTTTTGTTTTTCTTTTGGGTTGTTCAAGGTACTGACCTAGCACTCAGCCCCCTTTGCCAAGAAACTCTTTCCCTGCCTAATTAGCCTGTGGTATTGTTCCTGGGTTCTGGGAAGGGAGGGGAGGGGGGAGGAGAGGGGAGGGGAGGTGGGGGCAGAGCTGGGCAGGGCCAATGGGGAACCACAATTAGCCGGAGGGAGTGGGGAGCTGGGCCGGTCATCAGATGCTGAGGTCTTGAAAATCCCGCTGTAATTAATTTTCTCCTGCATTAATTAGAGAAATGTTGGAACCGGTGGGAGAGGGAGGGATTGATTGCCCCTGGGTTGCTTTTTGGGGAGACTTAAGGGAAAGATGGTAATCTGCTGTAGAGTGGGTTTGAGGACGTGGCCAGGCCTTTCAGGAGATTCTCCTGCTTGTAGTTGTAGAGAAAAATTTAAACCAGGGGTTGTAGAGGAGCACAGGTTTCATTTTGAATTGAACTGAGTTCACGACTGTTCAGAATCTTGGAGTGTGCGAGCATGCGTACATGCATGGGTCCCTGCACCTTGAACATTTGCATGTGGAATCTGAATAGAGAGGTTCAGAACTCTCTGAAGGGCTCCTTGTTCCTCTCCCTTGCTCTCCGTCTCACTTCAGTGTAGATCAGGGCATCTCTTCCAATGATTCCATTTTAGTCTGAACAGAAGATGTGCTCCTGTGCTTTTTCTAAGTTACTAAGGATCTAAGACCACTCTCTTACAAGTGAGTTTCTAGGCCTGTGGAAAAGACAGTCCTGAGAAGATTCTAATAAAAGTTGCAGGAATCTTCCAGCCCACAGATTTTTTATCCTGAGTCCCTAAGATGATAATGATGTTTGGAGGCAGAAAATCAGCACATGTCTAGACTTTGATGCCAATTCCCTGGTCCTGTTAGCTGCTTGTATGGAAACTTGGGATTGAGCCTAGTGTCTTCTAGATTTGGTCCTGTATGGATTTCATTAACTTGGACCAATCAGTGCCAGACCAATCAGTGGCTTACTGGTTCCATGTCAACGGGCAGTTCACATCCAATAAGCAGAGATCTTCAAACCTGTCCCCAAGGTCAACACCTTTAATTTACTAATTTGATGGAGCTGTCTCCACAACTATTTTGAAGATGGTCAAACCAGTGAGTGAGAGGTGTGGCTGCAAACTCTGGCCTCAGGCAAAGGCACCCTCTTTACAGCATCTTAACTAAAATTAGTATATCGTCGATAGAAAGAAGTCACATGACCTGGAGAGGCCTGTCCGTGGAGCAGACCTGGTGGCCTGGAAGGAGGAGGTGGCCAGTTCACCTGGGAGTTCTTTGATTCCAGCTCTCTTCTGCTACTGGCCAGCCAGGCAACTGGAAGGCTAAGTCAAAGACAACAAAGCTGAACCTCCAAATCTGGACTCATGGCTCCCAGGCATCCCATCTGAGATCATGTCACCCAATCAATGGACAGTGATTAAAACTTCCAGGCCGAGGGTCCCTCTGGCAGGACAGTGCCTCTGAGGATGATCCAACCAGCACCATTGCCTGGTCATTACCAATACGCCCAGCAGTGGGAAGAATCTTTGACCTGTTCCACTTGGGCCATGTGACTCAGTTTCCCTCCAGGCGGGATTAGAGGAGAGAGGACAAAGAAAGAAAAAAGTCATGAGAAGAGTGTGGGGTACAGGCTCTTGGCAGGACATGAGGCTGGGAGTTGGGGGGACAACGACAAGATGGACTCTCCTGGAAGCTGACAGCAGTCCTGGGAGGTCATCTGGACACTCTTGCTTCCTTGACCCGTCTGGTGTGCTTCACACAGCAGGGGTCACAGCCCTCCCTACCTCCACGCTCATAGCTCAGGGAAGACGACTTCATCCGCAGCTCTCCTGGGAGGCCCAAGCCTCTGGCCTAGACCAACTCCAAGTGGCCTCTGAGTTTGGCTGTGCCATTGGAAAGATCTGGGTTTAAATCCGTGCCCTGCCATTTTTATTGCTACTTGTGGGCAATTTAGAGTTTGCTCCCAGGTAAAATGAGGTTGTGAGAATGAACTTGATGCAGAGAACTTGCATGTAAACCAAAAGTAAGAATAACTCCTGATTGTCTCCAATAACATCAATATTACTGCCACCACCACCACCATCACCACCACCCGCCTGTTCCCTCTGGGATTTTTTTGGGATAGAGCATCTTTTCCTCCTGGAGTCCCCCTCTGGCCTGAGGCTAGCCTCCCCCCGAAGCAGAAACCACCTGCTCCCCTCCTGTTCTACAGGATCGTCTCTGGCATCTTCTCCTCACCCCTTCCCCAGCACCTTCTTTTTGGTATTCAGGTCCCACTTAAACTTCCCAAATGCTTCTCTTTTTTGATTTTCCCTCAACCACAGTCTCATCTCTTTCCTTCCTTTCACTAACAGATTCATTCAAAGAGTCATCTGTGTTTGTGGACACCACTTCCTTACCTCCTACTCACTCCCCAACCCACTGCAATTCTCCTCTGCCCCCCTGGTGTGGAGAAGTGGGACGTTCAAAGGTCATTCTAATTGCCCTCTTCATCCCACTCCGTCTGGCTCTGTTGATCCACCAGGCGTCCCCTAACCTTCTTTTCAACAGCTGTCCTTGGCTCTTCTTTTGATTTGCATGGGACCCAATGTCATGTGTTCTAGTGCCCAGTGTCCTCTGTCTACTTCTCCCTGGGTGGCCTGACAGCCTCCTTCTTCTGCCAGCCTCTTCCCCGGGGACTCTGCCCCATCCACAGCTCCAGCTCTGGAGCCCACCATGCTGAAGATTCTCGTTGTTTCTTGTTCTTCCATCCAAGACTGCCCTGCTCAGCCCATCCGGTCATCATATCTGATACTGAACAGTCAGTGATCTTATGGACATACTTTTTTCTCATCCATTAATCAGCAAGTTTCACTGAATCTACCTCCAAGGTGGTTCTTTCCATTTCCCTTAGCTCTTCGCCTTTGGACAGCTTTATTTCCTACTGAGATGGCTGACATGGCCTTTGAATGGATCTCTGGGTCCAGCCCTTTTTGTCCCAGTTTCTGTTTCCCACTGGATAGCAGAGTGATCTCAAATTTGGGAGATCAGATAATTTATCATCTAAATGGAAATGCTTTTATAAGTGAGGGGGACATTATCCTGAGCAGACAGAGATGTGTGTTCACCCTGTTAAAATGACGTTCTGCTGATGTCATGTCCTGGTCTAAGAATCTCATGGCGCACATAATGACACATAATCTTAGCACAGTGCCCATGCCTCCCTCATGATTTGACCTTCAGTTATTTAAAGTCGCACCTTCACTCTGGACACAGTTGGTATCTGACTGTCCAGCTACCCTATAGGGTCATAATTTCCTGAAACACTTTGTCTCTCTTGTCTCCAGCTTACGCTCACATAGTCTCCTGCCAGAAGCCCCTCTACCTCCTTGTCCTTGACCCTCTCTGTAGCCTTTGCTAACACCAGTCGTTGGAATGAGCTTCTCTCTCTTCTCCATTCTGACACACCATGTTTCACAGAGTGTCCAACAGTTCCAGGTATCTGTACACAAATATTATTCCCTCAAGACCTAGTACTTGGCAGGCAGGGCTAGGTAACCTCCTTACTTGCATCTCTCAGAGATATTACCATTATTTCCTGGTTAAAAAAAGTGAAGTGGGTATCTACTCAGAAGTAAAAAAATTGCTTTTACCATAAGGACATTTGCATGGGAATATTCATCACAGCTCAATCTTCCCAGCAGTGGGAAGAATCTTTGACCTGTTCCACTTGGGCCATGTGACTCAATTTCCCTGAGGGTGGGATTAGAGGAGAGAGGATGAAGAAAGAAAAAAAGAAATGAGAAGAGTGTGGGGTGCAGGCTCTTGGCAGGACATGAGGCTGGGAGTTGGGGGGGACATCGACAAGATGGACTCTCCTGGAAGCTGACAGCAGCCCTGGGAGGCCGCATAATCAATCCAAGTTGTATAATCAATCCAAGTTCCCATCAACCCATGAATGGATTAATAAAGTGTGGTACATGCATACCATGGGATACTATTCAGCCATAAAAATGGAGACTTCGCATCTTTTGTATTAACCTAGATGGAGTTGAAGAACTTTCTTCTTACTGAAGCATCACAAGAATGGAAAAGCAAGCATTCAGGATACTCAAGGCTAATACGAAACCAGTAGATGAACAACTACATGCCCACACAGGAGAAAAACACAATTAATTTCAAGTGTGAGGGAGAGAAAGGGGAGAAAGGGGAGGGGGGATGAGTAAACTCACCTAATGGGGACAATGTAAAGTTATGCAGCACATCCCCTGGGTGAAGGGCTCAACTGGAACTTGGACTTTACCTAACAAATGCAAACAGTGTAGCCTAATCATTCATACCCTCATATTTATCTGAAATTAAAAGAAAAAAAAAGAAGAATCAAAGTAGGAATGAAACGTTCTGAGCACCTACACTGTGCCAGGCAGTCACAGATGTCCTCCTGTCTCAACTTTCCAGCTCGGAGTGAGGGACATTTTTACCCTCTCTCTCTCTCACTCTGTTCCTGTCTTCCCTTGAACAGAAGAAAGATAAGCCTGGAGAGATGAAGTCATTCACACAGCTGGGAAATAACAGAACTGCACTTCAAATGCAGGCCTGTCTTGTGCAGGGAAAACGCCTAAGCTGTGGGGGCACAAATGACTTCTCAGTGCCTCTCCCTCCATTTCCTCCCAATATTTGTTTGCCAAATAGGATTTAATAAAAAGAGGGCAGGGGACAGCTCAATTTGCAATGGGCCTTCCATCCACCCTTCCTCCAGAAAAACAATAGCCTGCACATTTCTATGCAGAAATTTCTAAACCAGAGTTAGATATGTATTAAGGTCAGCCTTGAATGGAAAATCGGGTCACGGACTGGCAGCCTGCAGAAGATGGTCAGTGGCGGTGAGAGCTGGGGTTACATGTTTTCTGCCTTGGTTATGGTGCAAGGGAGATTTTGTCAGCAAAGTAAGCCAGCCCTTAATTTTTAAAACATAAAATATCCTTGTTCTCTCCTCTTTCTTCATCATTGTTTAACTACCGGGATGGTGGCGTCTCTAAAGGAAGTTGGCCCACCCCAGTGTCTATGTCATAGGTGCAATAGAAAATACCATAATGAGATTAAACCACATCAGAGGAGTCAAACCAAGAGCCAGAAGAGGACTTTCAGAAGATGCCTGGGCTACTACCGAATTTTCTGACTGCATGGGCCATTTTTACTTGGTGGTTCTCAACTTTTCATTTGATTTGGTTATAGGGAAAAAGGACAGGACCCTAGAGGCTCTGGGAAAGCGACTGTCATCCTCTAACTCCTGTACTCACCACCTGATATACGGGCTGCTCTGAGATGTCATCTCTGCCTCCCAGACAAGTGCCAAATGGGGGTCTCCATTGGAAACGCACAAAAGAGGTGGGAGTGGATAGAAAGACAACCTACACCTGCTAGTGACGACCTAGGTGAGTGGTGTAGGACTCTGATCCAAGAAGGGAAATGTCAAAGCTTTATGTCATATCGCACGTAAGTCTAATATGTATTATGTGTTTTCATAACTACATGATGTGCCCTTGCTGAGGACTCTAATTGTCTCTACCAGACTCAGATCACCATCAAACACCCTGCGGACCCTCTGAACATTGCCTGGGTGCAGCACATCTGCCATTCACCCCTGTCTCGGTCCTTCCCTTCTTCCGGAGTACAGTGGGCAGAAGGAAGACAGAACCCCAGAATCTGGGAGCCCCGATAGTCTATGGCTGCTAGAGTGGGGAGAGCTCAGAGTGGCCACCAACTGTGCCAAGACTCTGCAGCCCCTCTCTGTCATCGCTGAGATGTGTGGCTTTCTGCCACCTGCCCCCTTCACCCCACCATCTTCATCAAGAGCTGAAGTGGGTGGTGGAAGGACAAGCTACTTGGAAGAGGCACCAATGAAGAAGAGGAGGGAAGGTCTGTGCATAGAGGTAAATAAACAAGGCCCCTCGCTGCCTGCCCCTAGCTGCCTGCTTCCGAAAATGTTTCAGACTGATGGACTCACTAGGAAGACGGGGTAAGAACCTCACTTCACCCTGCCCTTCTAGAAGCCTACCTACTCACATTTGTTTGAAACTATAGATTTTGGGGGGCTGAGAGAGACTTAAATCATTAAGGCCAGACGTCAGCAAACTAAGGCCAATGGTTAAAACTGACTTGCTGCCTATTTCTGTAAAAAGAAAAAAAAAATTATTAGAAGAGTGTCGCTCCCATTTGCTGACATTATCCACGGCTGTTTGTGCCATACCAGAACAGAGTCAAATGGTTGCGACAAAGACAGCATGGTCTGCAAAACCTAAAATATTTACCGTCTGGGTCTTTCCAGAAAACTCTGTAAATTCTGGGCAATGCTGCAGAGGCTGGCAATCACACTGAGCTACTCAGAAAAATAGATAAGGCCATGTGAACTGTTAAACAATGTTTTCGATTACTAAATTATAAAGTAAAAAATAAAAAGCCACACATAATTCTATCACCCGCTGATAAGAACTATTGATATTTTGCTGTGTTTTTGTTTAGCCTCTTTGACGCACATGCAAAAATATATCTAATCACATAATTACAATCCCACCGTGTTTAGCTTCGTGCTTTGTGTCTTTCCTTTTATGAGGACCTTTTATGAATGTCCTTGGATATTCTTTAACATGACTTTAGATAACTTTTTAGCACATATCATGACATCGCTCAATGTCTAGGGAGTTTTTAGTTATTCCTGATCATTGAAAATACTGTTGGCTGTACGAAATGCCATTGGAAAGAAATCTTTGTCTGGTTCTTTGATTATTTCCTTGAGATAGATTCCCAGAAGTGGAATTACTGGGTTAAAGGGTAAGGACAATTTTCAGGGTCTTGATAACATATTGTCAAATTGCTTTCCAGAAAGATTGTACCAATTTATGTTCCCACCAGCAATGTACGAAATTGCCACCTTAGCCTCTTCTCACCAGCATCGAGCACTATCATTTAAAAAATAAAAAGTTACCAAATTGATGGGCAAAAATCACATTTTGTTGTTTTGATTCGAATTTCTTTGATTACTGGTGAGGTTAAACATTTTTTTTTTCATATGTTAAACACTTCTTTATATGTTTATGGCCAAAGGGAATCTTAATAATGGTCTTCAAGTGTGCAAAGGGGTTATTTAGTAGATTGGGACCAGCTGTTCTCCAAAAGAAACTGGAAACGTTTAAACTTCAGCAAGAAGAGCAATGGGCTGAAGGTCCTTCGTGGAAGGATGATCTGACGAGTGATCAAACTCCGACGGAGGTGGTGGCTCTCAGGACATCCTTACTCACAGTGCAAGGAGAACCGTGGGAAATCGCTGCAAATTGTCAAGTGCTTTAAGTACTAGAATCTGCTCAAGTTTACATACATTTGCATTTAAATGCTCACGAAAGCCCTATGGAGTTGAGGCATAATTTCTTATTAATCATCTCAACTAGGATTAAAATCCTCATCCTAAAATCCTGGTTTCAGAACTGTCCTGCTGCTATACTTGCCTCTACGAGAATGGATTAAATGAACTTTTTTGGCTTAAAGGTTTTGCCAATTTTTCATAAGTAGAACAAAGGAAGGGTGAACTCATCTCCCGTGACCCCCACAACATGGTGTCTCCTTTCTGGAGCAGATCAGAGCACAGTGTCTGCTGCCTAAACCTTCCAGTGCTGCTTCTCCCTAAGGATAAGAGTGACACCTTCAACTTGGCCTGTGCACGTCTGCCTGGGGTTGCTCACCTCCAGCTGCTTCTCACCAACCCATGTGCTTCCGGTTCCAGATGCCTGACTGTCGCAGGAAATTTTGCCCAGGTTGTTCCCTTTGTGGGAGTTGTCTCTATCACCAGCCTCTGACCACTGCAGAGTGCGTGTGCATGCCTGCACACATACGTGTCCACACACACATCCACACGTGTGCACAGACACACGTGGTTCTCGTGAGAGATCCTGTGTTTTGAAATAACATGACCATTTAATGAATGCCTGACTATCCCATGAGAACTATCTGCTAATGGGAAAAGAAGTAATGTGGATGTGCTCACCACGTTACCCATAGAGCTTAGCAGAATGGGATAGAAGAAGCATGAAACAAATGTTTGCTGACTGACTGACTGACCAAATGAATGAATGAATGAGTGAATGAATGAATGGAAGCTCCCTGCAGCCATACCTGGGCTGTGCATGCTGTCAGCACTGTCTGCAGCCTTGCCCTGGTTTCCCGTCTGCATATTCTCTCCCTCTATTCTCCCAACAGCTTTGTGACCTCCTGGATTTCAGCTTATTTGCAAGTCTTTAGAGGGTGGGAACTGCCTCTCATTTCTACTGGAGCTTTCTCAGTACCTAGAAGGAGGCCATGGGCTTAACCAGTGTCCAGCACTATGGTTGAATGAATTCATTTAAACCACTGGCAGACCCCCGACCTCCCTACCTATTTTCATGTTGCTGCTGAATGGCTTTGCTGGGGTTTTCAAGGGACCTCTGAGTCCAAGACCTTGGCCCTTTTTTTAGAGAGCTGTTCTCAACCTGTGGGTTTCAATCCACAGGAACTATATTAAAGGGCCATGGCATTAGGAAGGTTGAGAACCACTGTTTTAGAGGGAGGCACCACACCTGCTGATTCTTCAATGTGAAGGTCTTCTCCACAGATGTGTTCGATCCCTACTAGCATTGAATACAGGTGTGTTCTGTACCCTATGCTTAGGGCAAGACTAGCTGATGGCCAATGCAGGGGCTGCCTCGTGTATAATGCTAGCAGTGGTTGGGCAGGCTTTTCTCTGTGATCAGACACAAACTGAACCTGGGGGGAGCTTTTTGGTCATTTGTGTTCAATGATATCCCAAGCACTTTGAGCAAACTCTGGTGCTTGGTAGGTTCAACACTGGATAGATGACTAAATATTCCAGGGCCATAGGAGCTTGTAAGAGCTATGAAATAAGAAGAAAGACATGGCTTTGGCTGCTGGCACTTTTGGGAAGAGAGGAAGAGTCCCCCTTGCTTCTGGTTGGGGCCCAGAGGACCCAGTGATGGGCAGACCAGCCTTTTCTCTGCAGTGCTGTGAGCTTCATCCTCCAGCCTTCCATCCTGAGCCCCAGGAAGGGCTTTGTGCTTTTAGCACGAGGCCTCTAAATAGGTGACTTTTCTGCTGTGGGCACATGTCTGGACCCTCTGGGCCCCTGGTGCAAGAAAAGAGGAAGGAGTCCAGGCTTTCTGATGTGGTCTGGGCTTCTACACAGCCACCTCCTCGCCTCATCCCAAACCCAAGGACATTTGATCATGGAGTCCTTCTTACTCCCATGGATGCCTTAGTCAACACATAACACATTTGGGCACCTGTAGAGCTCCATATATATATTTACTATTTATCTATTTTGTCATCTATCTAGATTCCCATTAGTCCATCTACTCACTCAACACAAGAGTTCTGAGACCATGCTACCTTTCAATTAGCTTTCTTGGGATGAAGCATGATACAAAACTCAGTAAGAAATCTACGTAGAACTTTGGGCTTCTCGGTACCCTTCCTCACTCACTCTTCATGGCAGGGAGGCCACACTGGACAGTGGTTTGAAGCAGAGAATGGGGTAGGACAGTCCTGGGTTGGGATCCGGGTCTGCCACTTGCCCTGTGACCCTGCAGCTTGGATGGATTAAAGGACAATTCTAACAATTATAAAATGGAGCTGATAATGGTACCTAACTTGGGGTGTTGTGGAGAAGCACAGGGAATGCTCTCAGTAAAGCTAATGGTTGGGGGGAGATCCTGCCTGAGAATTCAGCCCAGCCCCTCTGGGTTCAGGTGAGTCCCAGGTGTGACAACTTGTGTCCAATAGAATGAGAGAGGAAGTTACCCGTATTTCTCTCCCTCTCTTAGGGTCTCTGGCAGGCACGCGTGGAGAGGGCTCCATGACAAGGTGGAAATGCCGTAACCTCTGAGTTATGGGATGGAGGATGGCTACCCTGGAGGATCATCTGACTCATGCTGGACTTTACGTGAGGTAAGCCTGTTTACATTAAGCTCCTGAGATTCCCGTGTTATTTGTTGCCATAGCTTAGGGTTAGGGTTAGGGTTAGGGTTGCCCTGCCTGCCTGATGCACCAGCTCTGGGTTTTGCTCTTCCCGGCACTGGTATAATTCTCAGGCAGATTTTCCCTCCAGGCTCCCAGGCTCACAGCCCCAAGTCCGGCAGATGGAGTCACTGCTCCTGTCCAGTGCCCGTCTTGGAACCAATCCCTGCAGCCTGGGACATGTGACTGGCCAGACATGTGGTAAGACTGACATGTTGGGGGGCCTCCACAGCAAAATGGGGTGCTGGTCTCAGAAAAAGTGAGCAAAGAAACCAAGATGCCCCTCACAGGTCTGCTGATCCCTCCCTCAGTGAGGGCCCCTGGAGCTGCCATGGTGGAGGCTGCCCTGGCAGGTGAAACCCAGGCTCTGGGGCCCCGCGCACCCACCCTGGTTCTCTATAGCTTACTACTGGTGTTATCTTGAGCAAGTAGGTTAAACTCTCTAAGACTCAGTTGCCTCACCTGCACATGGGTATAAGAGTGGCACCGACGTCATCAGGTTTTGTGACCAGAAGGGCAGGATGATTAATTGCAAATGCCTGAGAGTGCCTAACGGAGTGATGTAGGAGCAGCGGAGAAAGCTGCTGGCTCCCGAGGGCAGCGACCAGCAGGGAGGGCAGCTCTATTGTGGATTCTTCTGAACTCCAGGAATGAAGACCTAGGACGTACCAAGGCGCCTCTGATTATCCCCACTGTACCCTCCCTGAATTGGGAAGTATTTTAAAAACAGACCTTCCCCTTGTAAACCTTGGAGCCCAGGCGAGCACAGTTTGTAGCCTCACAGCTCTTGCTTCGTTCTTCTCCAAGCCTGTCTTTTGCACTTAAGGTAACTGCAAATCAAGATCATGGGACTCCACTGAGCTCTTTGCAGGCTATTATTTATGGGCAGCCGATGGGATCACAACTATTTCCTGTCCCGAGGGCTCAGGGTCTCTGGTATAAAATGGAGGAGTGTGGGTGGGTTGGGGGAAGTTCAGAGGGTGGGAAGGGTGACTTAGCTTCTGAGTTTGCAGGCATAGCCAGAAGGTTGGATGTCTTTGGCATGCCTAGGCTCAGTGCCACCGGCTGTGGGGAAATGCCATTTGTGTGCCTTTTGAATGTCTTTCTGCAAACATCCTACAATTACACGAATAACTGGGCTTCGTCCGCCCTTCACCTTCCCACTTTGGGTCCGTATTTCCCACAGCCTTCCATTTCTCCACAGTGTCCCGCTGTGGAATTATAGGATGCTCCTTTCCAGAGCATCAATTAGGGAGATTGTCTCACTGGACCAGGACGAGGGGACGATGTCTCCCCCGAGAACACTTGAGTATTTGTTACATTCCAGGAGCTGTACTTAGGATGCCCGATCTGATTTAATCCTTGCAACACTTCTGTGAGGTAGGTATCGGGATCATCTCTGTCCTTTTTAGTCAAGGAAATGGAGGCTCCGAGAATTTATAAAAAGGATTTGAAAGCTAGCAAAGAGATGAGCCTGGGTTTAAACATAGGCAATTGGAGTCCAGAGCCCTTCTTTGAAACCTTGAAGCTCTGTCTCCCACATAAGTTCAGAGGAGCTCGGTCCCTCTGTTGAGCAAAGGGCAGGCCAGCATTTGGGAATCCTTTGAAACTCGCAAATTTGGGTGCCCCCCACAATGTTGTTCTATGAGCCTATCTGTCACATTTCACTGTGGGACCCTATTGATTTCCCCAATTTTCTCATCTTTATACATGGATGCACATATACGCACACATACACAGGGTGTCCATAAAATTTGTGTGTAATTTACTGTGTTAAACTATTTTAAATTGCACACAAATTTTATGTCCACCCTGTGTGTGCTTGTGTGTGTACTTATTTATTCACTTATTTATTTCTGAGACACAATCTTCTCACTCTGTTAACCTGGGTAGAGTGTTGTGGTGATGACAAAGCTCACGGTAACCTCAGTCTCTTGGGTTCAAGCCATCCTCTTGTCTCAGCCCCCTTAGTAGCTGAGACTATAGGTGCCCACCAGGATGCCAGGCTAGTTTTTCTATTTTCAGTAGAGACAGGGTCTTGTTCTTCCTCAGGCTGGTCTTGAACTCCTGAGCTCAGGTGATGCACTTGCGTCAGCCTCCCAGAGCGCTGGGATTATAGGCGTGAGCCACTGTGTCCAGCCTCGATCGTCCTGGATTGACTTCTCATGGGAAACCAGGCAAGGAGAGGTCTCTGGCGGGCAGCTGCTGCGGATTAAGTGAGAGTGTGTGTGAGGACTGCTCAGAGCCCGGCCTGCCACTTCCTCCTCCTTCCCCTGCTTCTGGTCTAGCCGCAGTGCCAGGACTGAACACGTTCTGGACATCACTGAAATCAGTCTCTAGGCCTGAACTTACCAGGCATCACCACCTGCATTTTCTTTCTCCCCTTCATTTTCCTTCATTTCTTTCTCCCTTGTCAGTATCATGTGATGCTCAGATGCCTTCTTCTGAACATGCTTCTTGACCCTGCCTATATCTGCAGGGGGCTGAGGGCACCGAGGTGAGCTGTGGCCCTGGCGGTGAACCAGGAGACACTCGTCTTACCTACCTATCCTCTAAGCAGGGTGTTGCTCTGTGTAACCCCCCTGCAGGTCCCGTAAAGGTGCAGATTCTGATCCTGGCTTGTGTGCAGCTTTTCAGTCTCTGTGTCTAATGAGTCCCAGGGGATGCACGCTCTGAGTGGCAATGCCCTGGGATATTTCCCTCATCCTGGCAGATACGTCTCGCTGGGAAAAGATTCTACAGCCCAACCACAGCTGTCATGGTGCCTGAGACCTTCTTAGCAGCCGAGAGGCCCCAGTTCTCTCTTATTCACCATGTGCTTAGGGGCCGGTAGTTCTCACCTGCAGTGTCAGCATGACCTGGGAGCTTGTTAAAAAGGCAGATTCTCTGCCCACGGGTCTGTGTTTCCAGGTGTTTAAGAACCATTCCTTGGGTAATTATTTAACATAACAGGTCTCAATTCTTGTGGCATGTAAAGGTCACCTGTGGTAAACTTTAAAAATACAGACCAGTGATATGAGAACCTCGGGTGGAGGCTGGTCATCCAGGTGAAAACCGAAGCTCTTTTGGCAGCCCAGTCTGAGAGCTGTTGCCTTCCCTTCTCAGGTACTATTTGGATGTGCCTGGATGGAAGGACTGTCCCTAATGCCAGCACAGTAGGAGGAAAGGTGCAGGGGTCAGAGGGCAAGAGGCATCTGCCAGGAAGATCTTCCTATGAGCCCAGCCCACCTCCGTCCAGATGGAGCCTTGCTTGCTCCAAAGAGGGCACTTGACCATGATGATAATAATGACAAAGAGGAAGGAAGCGATGATACAGGGAGAGGAAAGAACAAGGTCAAGTTTGCAGCAATGCCCAGAGCTCCATGCTCTCCACTGTGGGCCTGCAGACAGGGCCTGTCTCTCTCGATGTCTGCCCTCTCTGCTTCACCTCCTCTTGGGAGGTGCTTACTGGTTCTTTTGACTGTTGAACTACTTGATCTTATGTTTATAAGGCGTCTGAAGCAAATAAAGAACGCCAGAAAATTATTAGATGGCCTTTCTGGCCCTGGCCCACCTGCCGAGGACCCACGCTCTGCCCTGGGCCCTGGCCCACCTGCCGAGGACCCACGCTCTGCCCTGGGGCTCTTCCTGTTCTCTTTCTGCAGGTTGCTCGCCTGTGCAGGGTTATGGCCCCAGACTTGCTTCCTTCTTTTCTCATCTTTGTCTCGTGTCCGCGTCCTGGTCTGGAGGAGCCGCAGATATCAGGTGTGTGCTTCATTGCAGGCTGTCACCCTCGGCAGCGCATGGCCAGGTCGGGCTTTTCTTTCCTCCTCCTCCGTCTTCCTCTCCCTGTGGGGGTGATGATCGAGGTAACGTAAACCCTCCACCGCTCTCCCTCTTTCCCCCCACTCTCTTCTCCACCACTCAATAGGAGCTTTGTCCGAGCAAAGAACCAACCTGAAACCCATCCGGCCCCGGCAATTGTTGTCTGCCGGCTCCTGTGCCATTTGGGTTCTGACTCTGTTAGAGAGCTTGTAATTTAAACTTCAACCTGCTTACTAGAAATTTTTTAAAAAATCTAATAATATTCAAAAATCTCAGGAAGAGCAAGCAAAGCCTTTCCTTTCTTTTGCTGGGCTGGCACCTTTGCTTTTGGATGGTGCTGAGACCTGGATTCTCTACATGGTACTGGGGATTTATTCATCTTAAATGAAGTGATGAATTGCTCACCTGTTTCTAGGGTTATAAGGGCAAGAAGGGGCTGGCTGGAGTTCTCTTATGTTAGGGGAGGACCTGAGGGTATTAACTCTGGCTTTCCTGGCCTCTTGGATTTTCAGCTGGGAATTTCTGCAGTCTCATCTTCTAGATGCTTGAAGCTGTTTATTTTGTGTGGTCAAAAATGAATTATTGCCTGGACTAGTGTTGCTGCAAAAACAATGGGCTTTCGTCCTCCCCAATTACCCATTTCCTACTCTGTCTCTGGAGTGCTGGTCGTTGTGACCCTTGGACATGTGTGCGTTTGAGAAAGAGAGAGGGAGTGGAGGGGGCAGTCATTCTCTTTCCTTTCTCTGTGAGATGACAATTCAAATGTCGTTGCAGGGCCATTTCAATGGTTTGATTCTGTCCTCCTCGCCTCTGGGCCTAGAGGTGCTTGTGTGCCTTGAACAAGGAAGGGTAGCCCTGCTATTGTGGGGAGATCAAAAGGTGTGGCTCACCATGGACCTGCCTTGGCTTGCTGTGTGGACTGGGGAGAGTTGCTTCTCCCCTCTGGCCTCATGTCCTCTCCTTTTATAATGAAGGGGGTTGACCACCATCGTCCACTTCATCTCCAAGAATCCTGTATTTCCATACTGGTGAGCCATTTCCAGGGCGGTGGACGACTTGCTTCTCCAACCCTCAGCTCAACCTGCTCCACCTCTCCCATTCAGTGGTGTCTCTCAAATGACGGGTAAATGTGAGAACTGGAGATGCCCATGGGTTTGGTTGCATGAAGGGCAATTCTCTGGGTTGGTGGGTCTCCAAGCGTGGGCCTGGACCAGCAGCGTCTATACTTCTGGGGAGCTTGTTGGAAATGCAAACTCTTGAGGGCCAACCTAGACCTCCTGAGTGAGACGCTCTGAGGTTGGGTCCTAGGAGTCAGGGTTTTAACAAGCCCTCTAGGGGCTCGAGTCTCAAGCCCACTGTTCTGGATTCAATCTGTAGAGGTTGGCAGGTGAATACAGACACAACCCAAGTCTCCCTTGGTCCATCACATACTAGACAAGAAGAGAGATAGAATCTTTTGTTTTCCCGTGGAGGGAGTGGAGCCAGATCCTCCTGAAGAGGAGGAACACCCTCTACATTTGCTAAGACTCATTAACAGTTTTCTTTTCCCTAGAAAAGTGGGCTGTTCCCCTCTCTAAGTGTGATACCCGGATTGTTTGGCTGCCTAAGAGTTGATGGATCTCAAGTGCGTATTGCTAAGTGAAAGGCGCTAGTTTATAAAAGTATATACTGTGTATTTCTACTTATTTCTATTATATGCTAGAAAAGCCAGAAATTATAAGCACCAAAACATCAGAGGTTACCAGAGATTCTGGAGGGAAGGAATTGAATGGGAGGATGAAGATAGATCAAATGGAGAAAATGTGGCTTTCACTTGGGCCTCACACTCAACTTTAAGTTTGTTTTAATGATTGATAGTAATTATTATTGTTCCTCTAATATGTCTGTTCTCAGAAACCACAAGGCATGGCTGAGTAAAAGGCAATTAGGTGCAGAAGGCGTTGTGCATGTGGCCCAGAGTTTCAACGTTGGGGCAATCTGACTGCTCTTTCCAGCAGTGAAGTGAGATTTAAAGGCTACTCTTAGCAGAACTGAGCTTAAGCAATTGACTATCAGGTCCTTAATAAGTCATAAACTATCTGTTGAATGTTTTCCTGCAGATGTCTCAGCACTGGGCATCACTCAAAACAAGCAGTCTTACAGAGCTAACCATGGCCTTGCTAGGCGGCCCAGCAATCATGGCCCCGGGTATTTACCTCACGGATGTGAACACTTTAGCCCACAGAAAACTCTGCACGTAAATGTTTATAGAAAGCCTTATTCATAATTACCCCAAACTGGAAGCAACATGATGTCTTTCAATGGATAAATGGCTCGAGAAACTTTGATATACACATATGATGAAACGCCATTCTGCAATATAAAGGGATGAATATCTAGCCATACAAAAACGTGGATGGATCTCAAGAGCATATTGCTAAGTGAAAGGCACTAGTTTATAAAAGTATGTACTGTGTATTTCTACTTATTTCTATGATATTCTGGAAAAGCCAGAAATTATAAGCACCCAAACATCAGAGGTTACCAGAGATTCTGGAGGGAAGGAATTGAATGGGAGGATCACAGGGACTTTTTTTTTCTAGCACAGTGCTAGACACTTGTCAAAAACCATAGCATTTTAACAGCACAAAAAGAGAACTTTATTGTATGCAATTAAAAAAATTAAGAAGGTTGGTGGGGGTGGGGGCTAGTTGCGGTGGCTCACATCTATAATCCTAGCGTGCTGGAAGGCTGAGGTGGGTGGATTGCTTGAGCTCGGGAGTTCAAGACCAGCCTGAGCAACAGTGAGCCCTGTCTTTTCTAAAAGTAGAGAAAAAAAACTAGCCGGATGTTGTGGTGGGCATCTGAAGTCCCAGCTACTCGGGAGGCTGAGGAGCCCAGGAGACTGGGTTTGCTGTGAGCTAGGCTAAGGCTACTGCGCTCTACCCATGGCAACAGAGTGAGACTCTGTCTCAAAAAAAAAAAAAGGAAAAAAAAGAGAAGGAAGAGAAGGTTGGGAGATCACAGAATAGAACACGGAATGTTAGCAAAGATCCTAACTGTATTATAAATGTATGAAAGAAGATAACGGAGTGGGGTGGGGGGAAGGTGCTGACATAAGTAACTTTGAAATGAGCGAGGTCTGTTAGACCGTAGGCAAAGGAGCTCACGTAAGCACTGTACCGCGTGTAGTTGGTAAAGTTGTTTTCCATGTGGGCATGGGTTGCAATTCTGATACTACTATACACGTATGCTGGAACTGAACAACCAGGGTCATGGATGGGGTAGTGTGGGAACCAGCTTTCTCACGGTTGAAATGGGACTTTGCAGCTTAGCAAGGGAAGAAGACTAGAATGATCTGTGTGGTAATGGATTAGAGTTGGAAAATCAGTATAAACTCATGCTTAGCTTGATAGAGATACAGGTGTTATGTGCAGAAACACTTATAAATGTGTTTGTGTAAACATGGACTGTACAGGCAGGTATGTTTCTTTGCTTTGTCAGCTAAAAGGGCTTAGAATTAAAAACACTCCAGTAGCAATGAGCACTTCCAGAACCCAGATCCTGATTCCTAGCGCTGTTCTATAGTAGAAAGAGCTAGGAGCAATCTAGGAAATCCTTGAAGAGATGCCTAACATTAGGGCTGAGCCAAGGAATATCCAAGATGAGCTTGGAGCATCTGTAGAGTCAGAAAGTAAGAACATGGTGAAAAGACAAATCATACAAACAGTAACAACAACAATAAACACCCAATGATGGGAGTATGTCAGAGGAACACAGGAACCCCATGGGCCAAATCCGGAATAATTTGAGCAACAAAATAAAGTAGTAGTGGATTATAACCCAAAGTATCAAGTAAATGTCTATGACTCTAGACTTTATTTATCTGATCATTTGATTATTACATCAAGGGGAGACAGCAGACAGCTCTTCTGTGCAGAAGAATTCCAAATAATGTATGTGGACACTCTGCCCTGAAGGGGAGGGGGCCTAGAGACTTCCTTGCAGAGAGAACAGTGTGGAAAGGGGAAGAAACAAGTAACTTTGCAGCAGAGAAAGCTGAAAAATCCCACCTCGGCCAGGTGCTCAAGGTCAGAAGGGATGTCAAATTGTGAGCAAGGCCCCTTGATATGATACCATGGGCACTTTACTTCTGTGGCCCTCTTTCTTGAAACTCTTCATCACAGTCTAATGAGAAAAACATCGACGGGTCCAAATTGGAGAACATTCTGTGGAATACTTGCCTGGTATTCTTAAACACTGTCAAGGTCACACAAAACAAGGAGAGTCTGAAAACTGTCACAGCCAATAGGGCCTAAATAGAGAGGATCGCTGAAAGTAAAGTGGTGTCCGAAATGGGACAGGGAAAACCTGAGGGAATCCAAATAATGTACGGGCTTGATTTAATAATCATGTATCAAGATTAATTCATTAATTGTAATAAACGTGCCTTATTAATATGACATGTTAACAAAAGTAGAAACTGGGTGTGGGGTATATGGGAACGTTCTGTACCAACCTCACAGTTTTTCAATAAATCTAAAACTATGCTGAAATTAAAAGTTCATTTTAGGAAAACAAAACAGAGAAGGTTCTTGCCCCTGGAGATTAGAGTCAAGATCAAGGACGTTGATAAGGAGTCGTAATAAAACACTGACAACCGATCTCATATTGAGTTGTCTTTGAGTGACACAAGTAATAAAGTGGACATAACACATTTAATGTCCAGGCCAAGTGTGTCTGCACCTATAAGCTCCATGAAAGCAGGAACTGGCTCAGCTGCCATGTCCCCACCAGGTAAGGGCGATGGAGGTACTTGGCAGTGGCGAGGGGTTACGGTTTAAACAAACTGACGAGACAAGGTAGCACTAAGAAGGTGATATTTAAACAAAAACCAGAAGGAGAGAGAGGACAAGTCAGGTGTATGGGGGGTAGGGGGAGGTTGAGCTTGGCACTCTGTAAACAAAAATGTCATTTATTTAAGGATGCAGCGGGGGGGGGGGGAGGTGACAACACTGGATGGAAAAAATTAATTAGCATTTGGCTGTGTGGAAATGACCCTTCTTGAAATGGAACTTCAGTGAAGGGAGGAGTCTGTGGGGTTTGGAGAAGTTCAACCAGGCTTTAGGGGGAGGCTGAGCTTGCACTGGGCAGGGGAAGGAGGTGAGAAAAGTGTGACGTGGTTAGTAGGAAGGAGAGAGCAGAGCAGGGAGGTGGGGGTTGGGCAGCCCTGATGGGAGGGGAGGAGGCCCCGGGGGGGCTGTGGTTTGAAAGCCACTGAGAGTTCTTGGTCTTGGGTCATAGAACATGAGAGTGGCGTCTGGGAGCATAGCCCTGAAGAGCGGGAGGATTGAAGGAGGAAGATGGGAGACCAGAGGCCAAAGCTTTCTCTCGGGCGTGCATCGGCAGGGAGGAGGACATGGCACAGCCTGGAGTCAAGCACAAGACCCTGAGCAGAGCATCAATCCTGCTGCTGCTCCATAAAGGCAAACCCTTCCAGGAGAGTGAGCGTGTGTAGAGAAATGAGACTGTCATCCTCCATCCTCACTCAAGGGAACTCTTGCTCATGGCAAGAGGCAGATTAGGCCAATAGTCTTACCTGTGAAGAATTTTGTGCCTCTCTGCAGTCTTAGCAATGCAACATGCAAATAGTTTTGCCTTGCGTGTTCCTCATCACATTTGGTTAGGGAGCATGTGCACTCTGATTGGCTCTGCTCCCTTTTTGCTTTACCTTGAACCCCAGCCATTTCCGGCTTCGGGATGCCCTGGCTCTGACATGGTGTGGTTTCTGTTCCATTGCAATGAATTCCTTAGGGCTGTTATCTCATGCAAATCAGCTGGGGCTGGGGGGAGAGGAAGGATAAATGGGGGGAGGCGAAGGCGTCTCTGCAACTTCTCCGTTCCCTGGTCTCTTTGCTCTGCAGTTAGTCGGTAGTCAAAAATAGAAACAAACAGAGGAGCTGAAGACCAGGGCAGAGGCTCTGTGTGGTGCTCAGGCCAGATCGTTTCTGCTGTTTTCGTGGACGTCAGGAGCTGCTGCAAGTGGCCCTTAGCAGAGAGCAATAATGCGGCTTGGCTGGTTTGCCGCGGTGGCTCCTTCCAGATGTTAGCTACAGGGCCGATGCTGCTGTTTCCTACCTTGCTTCACAGGAAGGCAGCCCCAGTTTTTCCCTGGTCACTTAGGTGTGCTCCTGCTCCTCCTCACTAGCTGAGCTTCTGCCACTTGCCGTCACCTGCCGGGGCACCTGCTGCCTGGATGCTCTTTTCCCAGGTCCTATGGCTGGCTATTTGGGTGGAGTGTGCACAAATGGTCCTCCACCAAGGGGACTATCATGACCACAGTGTCCAAGACTGTGGCCCACCTGCCTTTGTCTTGTTCTGTTTTTCCTCTTGTTCTGTATTTCCTCCTTGATACCACTCATCTCCTCTCTCTCTCTGTGTCTCCACTTTAATGTCGCTGATCGATCTTAGCTACTGGTTTTGAGGAGTAGGGGGTTCTTGGCAGAGGAGGCTCTGGCTCCTGTCCCATTCCACCTCATTTATTTTGCCTTTATTCTACCTTATCACTAGGGCATTCACATAGGAGTTAGTTGCAGATTTTATTTTGTTTTTTAGATAGATTCTCATTTGTCACCCTGGGTAGAGTGGCGGCATAGCTCACAGCAACCTCAAACTCTTGGGCTCAAGAGATCCTCTTGCTTCAGCCTCCCCAGTAGCTGGGACCACAGGTGCCCACCACAATACCTGTCTAGCTTTTCTATTTTTCAGAGACGGGGGTCTTGTTCTTTTTCAGGCTGGTCTTGAACTCCTGAACTCACGAGATCCACCTACCTCGGCCTCCCTGAACTCTGGAATTATAGGTGTGAGTCCCCGTGCCCAGCCTGTTTTTGCATTTTTTTGTGATACTGTAGCCAATATTTTAGAAAATCACCAATTGTGCTTTTAGATGGTTTGGAGCCATTTTCTGAGGCTTCACTGTACATTAGTGTAAATTTCTCTGTGCAGAGAAACACATCCCCAAGTTTTACAATAGTTGGATAAGAGAAGCAAGACTTGATCCTCGGAACTGTGCTTACAGGAAGCCGTCCAGAAAAAGGGGGCTGCTTTGAGTGGGACATTCATGTAATAGCTTGGGAGTGATTTTATTGTGGCTTTCATTTATTCACTTATTCAACAAGTATTTATCATTTATCTGTTATCTGTTAGGCTTTAATCAGACATAAAGCAGGAACAGGAGGACAATTTGGTGTCCCCAGTGAGGTTTATTTCTAAAAATAACCCAGTGGGGGGCAGATAATAAATAGGCTTGGACCTTTCCTGTCGGACATCTATATGTACTATGGAGAAAAAATAAAACAGGGCCGGGGAGAGAGACAGAAACTGCAGGTGTGTCTTGGGGTAACCCCCTGGGGGAGCCTCCCTGGAGGGTCAGAGAGGTGCCCAGGCTGCATGCAGTGAGGGAACAAGCCACTGGGGCATGTGCGGGAAGGACATTCCAGACAGAGGGAACAGAAAATGCCAAGCCCCTGAAATGGGAACATTCTTAGCATGTTTGAGTAACAGCAAGAAGGCGAGTGTGGCTAGAATAGAGAAAATGACGCGTGAAAGGAATACAGGCAGCATTGGGGAAAGTAGATAAGGATCAGATCACGTAAGGCCTTAAGGGGCAGGGAGAGGAGGCTGGGTGTCAGAGTCGCTTGACAGTACACGGTGTCCACCTGCGTGCCTCACGGACTCCGCGTGCGGATAGGTAGGGAGCGTGGCTTCCTTGGAATCTGGTGACATCAGGACAGAGTGAGTGCTCGATAAACACGTGTTGAGTGGTCACCTCTGCTTCAGTGTTGGGGCCACATCAATCCTGGGCTGTCTTCCTCCTTTATCTCTCCTGGGCCCCCGAGCACTGAGGAGGGGTGTGGCAGCCGTTAGCAAAAGAATGTGGACTGTCTTGAGGGTGCAGTTTGTGTGGCAAAATCTCATGTCCCCGTGGCCTGTTTTTTTTTCTGTCCTTCCTTCACAACTCTGTAAATAAGCACGAACTGCCACTGAGTCCTGCCACTCTGCTCTGGGTCTAAGGTCTGTGGAGCTTTGCAGGAAAATGCCCCCTTGATCTGATGAGAAATAGAACCCGACTTTGTGTATGTCCACTAGTTTTTAAGGCCTCTTACTGACGCCATCTAATTAGATCCTGGGTGCACCCGTGTGCGTTAGTAAGGGGATGAGTGGAACTGAAATAAAGGAATACAACTTGCATAAGGGCTGAAATAACCCCAATGATAGCTGGGAAAGCAGAGTCAGCACAAAGCGTTTTACTTCTGGATGCCTTGAAGGCGCTTTGAAAGCTGGGGGCATGGAGCTAGGGAACCGTTCATTTCCCTGGGGGGCCTGGGTGGTGATGGGACGGGGCGGGGGAGATGGTGGAGCTTTCTCCTGAGTGAACCCAAGAGCCAGAGAGTCTCAGCTTCTAACCAGAAACTGAGATTTATTTCTCACTGGCTGGAAGAGCGAGTTATTTCAAAATCATCTTCCCCCATTACAAAACTCCCCCTGGGAGCGCGTGGTTGGCTCAAATTGCCACAGCCATGGTTTCATTTATGCATCTAGAGTTGCATTCTAAAAATGAGGGTTTGGGTTCTGGAAGGCTTTTCTCCCTAGGGTGGGACCGGGGTCGCAGCCATCCTGTAGCTGGAAGCTGCTGCTCCTGGAAATGGGGGCCCCCTTCTGCCTTTGGAGGGTCCATCTTGTCTTTCGAGTGGATCAATATTCTTAGCAGAGAAGACAGCAGAAACAAGCCTCTGTGGCAAAAGTGTGGGTTTTTAAAAAAAAAAAAACTGTTTTTATTTAATGTTTTGTTTTGCTTTGCATAACTCTCATGATAGAATGCTCAGTTTTAACCACAAATAACTATATTTGAGTCCCAGGAAATTAGTAAGTCTTGGGATAAAGGAGCCAGACCAGCCGTGTGGGGAGGCGTGGCCGTCGACTGCATCTTCTTTTGAATAGTGACTGACATTTGTGCCCTGCTCAGCGTGCTGTCTGCGGCCCTGTTTCTTGTTCTTGAGAGCCTCATCACCATCTGCAGGCCCCGGGTCTAACTCTCCCCAGGTTGTCCATCTTTGCCTTCCTGCCTGTCTGTACATTCCATGAGAACAGAGATTGTCCTGGTTTTGTTCAATGCTTGGTTTCCAGCACCTGAACTGAATCTGTCCGGAGCTAGACTCTGAATATGCACTTAAAAGGCATTATCTTAATTTCCCTTTTTTGTTCTCACTCTTTCCAAAATTCTATCACATCAGCATGGTCATTATCCCAAGTTAGGATGATGAAACTGAGGCTTAGGAAGGTGACAGCCCTTCCCTAAACCTGGGGGTGAGTGAGCAGTGCAGGGGTTCTAGCACTGCAGTGGGGCAGGGCGTTGCTTGAGCACACGCCCGAAGTCTGACGCCCCGCCCCACCCCGGGGCCTTTGGCACTTTGCTGGCTGCCCCTAGTCCCTGCCCCACCTGGCTGAGCTATTCAGCATAGGATAGGACTGTCTCTCCCCTTAGAGGTTTTACATACACACAGTCATGCGTGCACACACGCATATGCTCACACTCAAACATAGATGCACACACTTATACACACATGCACATGTTAACATGTTGGCACACATTCACCCTCAAACACATACATACATGCACACACACATGCACCCCTACACACTGACATGTTACATACACCCCTGCACTCACACTCAAACCCACGTGCACACTCACAACCTCATTCATGTACACTCACCCTCAAATACTCAGACACATGTACACCCCTACATGCTCACACACATGTACACACACCTGCACGGTCACCTGCATCCACACACACAGTCTCACACATCCTCACCCACATACTCTCACGTGGTCACATGCAAACACACATGTGCACAGAAGGGTGTGCACATTCACACACATGCACATGCACTTGCCTACATACACACTTATGCACTCAGATACACTCTGCGTGTACACAGATCCACACACACACCCTCAACCTTAACACTGATCACAACATTTTGGTTTGATCCCCCCTTATTAGGAACCAGGAGATGGAACTAGGATCAGTCACTGTCTAAATTCATGTCAAAGTGGGAAAAATTCCTCCTTTGGCTTGGTTGGCTTTCAGAAAAAGGTTTCCACCTGCTTGAAGCAAAGGCCTCAGAGAACCCTCTAGCAGCAGCTCCCAAGTCTGGCGGCTTCAACGAGCACCTGGATGCTCATTAGCAAAACCTGCTCCCAGCCCAGGAGAAGCAGATCCACAGTTCCAGGCTGGGAGGTTCTGGAGCCGAGATTCTTCCCAGGTGCCCCCCAAGCGATTCTGATGTAGCCAGCGGCCACCTTGGGACCCCTCGGGCACAAGCTGAGGGTGTTTCCCTAAGGATACGGCTAGGCTCTGGAGTCCAAGGGGAAAAAATCTGAGTTGTATTTATCGTCACTTAACGTACATTCAGATGTGGTCGAATCCCCTCTTAGCTTCGGCATCTAACTTGTCAATATTTGTTGGAATCGTTTACCATCAGAGGAAGAGGCAATAGGAACGTCTCAATTGTTAGTGGCTCTGTAAACGGCACAAGGGTTCCCAAACTCTTCCTAGACCTCAGGAGCATCAAAACCCATCCAAGCCTAGGCCTGGCTCTACCCTCATCCTGAGGGGAGCCCATAGGAGCAAGTTTTGAAACTCTCAGATGATGCTAATACATATCACTAAGGTTTGGACCAGTGGTTGGCAAATATTTTCTCTAAAGGGCCAGGTTTTAAGGGTCATATCATCTCTGTCATAATTTCTCATTCCACGATTGTCTGGCAGAAGCACCCACAGCAAAGATAACAGCAAACCCGTGAGGCTGTGGTCCAATAAAACTACTTACAAAATCGGGCCCTGGGCCAGATATGGCCCATGGGCTGCATTTTACCATGTGTGGTGAGATTCACCCAAAGTTCACCTTAAGTTGCTAGTTTCCTGATATCTTTTCCTAGGTCAGAGGGCAAGCCAAGGAATCTGGAATATTGAGATGCATCCCAGAATTTGGAGATGCCCTGATGCTCGGCGGGGCAGTGGGCCACACTTTCAGAAATTCAGGCAACATCTGGCTGGATAACAAAGATCCCAGTCTCTGTCCATGCTTCTACCTTCCGGGGCTGCACATCGGGCCACCCGGCCTGCCTGCCTTCTCTCTTTCTACCCTATTTTATTTGTCTTTGTGCCCAAATCCCTCTAAGACAGTGGTTATCAACTCACAGCATTTTGAGGGGACAGCTGGTGCCAGGCCTTTTGGCCATGAGGGGGTGGGGTAGTGGAAGGGGATGGGGAGGCGATGCGTGTCTAGTTTGTAGGCACAGCAGGGGTATGGCTCTAGCTAAGCTGCTCCAAGGGTCCCTTTGTCACGCTCTCATTCCTCATCCACAGGTTCAGCCCCGTCTCCTGCTGAGTCCCAAACTCTTCGTGCTTCCTGGGTGGTTATCATGGGCTTATTTTCACAGGTGAAGGTGATGGTGATTCTCCC
The DNA here is from genome assembly GCA_963573935.1 of Arctocebus calabarensis. Taxonomy (NCBI): domain Eukaryota; kingdom Metazoa; phylum Chordata; class Mammalia; order Primates; family Lorisidae; genus Arctocebus; species Arctocebus calabarensis. The sequence goes on from CAUYON010047091.1 coordinate 66,401, forward strand.
AACTCTCTGGCTCATGGCAAGATGCTTATCTCCTGGGCAGGCTCTCCTCTCTCAAAGCTCTGGGTGATGGCCCTGCCCTGCAGAGACCTCAGCTTCTGCTGGGTTGTTCTTAATTAAATTTGAAATCAACTTGAATAAGAAGGCTTTGGGAGTTCGGTGGGCAGTGGGCCAAGGGCCTGAGCCACTGCCACAGGCTAGCACCACCTCCCACAGTCCTGATCCTGGGGACGTGTGTACTGATTATGGAGAAATCCCTCTGCAATGAGGTTAGGTTAACTCTTTAGCTCGGGTGCTGGGTTTCAAAAGCAAACACCGACCAGGGGCAGAGGATTGGGCTTTTCGGGACTAGAGTGAGGACTTACTTGTGGCAGTAGGAGTCAGGGGCAGGTCCCCCAGCACTCTTGGAGTGACCAGTGGGGGCCTTCAAGCTCAGGCACTATCCTTGCACACACCCTAGTTGTGCCTCCCAATCTTTATTAGAGGGTTTTCCCTTAAAGCAACAAAAAGAGCTGGTATTTCCAGAATAGAATGTTAGGAGCGCAGTGTGGTCGGGATGCGTAAACCCCTTTAACGATCACCTGGAAGCTCAAAACCCGTTCACAGGCCCCACCCCAGGAGAATTTGGGGACCTTATGCAGTATGGAGAGAGATGGAGCCGATTTAGGGTCAGTTGCTTCTAATATACGACTCCCTAGGAAAGCAGATATTAGGTGTTTCTCCATTTGTTTTTATATTTTAATATATGTGTGTGTGTATATATATATATTTCTTTTCTTTTCTTTTTTTTTTTTTTTGAGGCAGAGTCTTACTCTGTTGCCCAGGCTAGTGTGCTGTGGGAGCAGCCTATCCACAGCAGTCTCAAACTCTTGGGTTCATAGGATCCTCCTGACTCAGCCTCCCTAGTGGCTGGGACTACAGGTGTCTGCCATTACGTTGGGCAAATTTTTCTACTTTTTGGTAGAGATGGGGTCTTGCTCTTGCTCAAGAGGGTTTTGAACTCCTGAGTTCTAGGGAACCTCCTACCTCGACCTCCCAGAGTGCTGAGATTACAGGCCTGAGCCACCGCTCTCAGGCCTCATTTATATTTTTTATTTAATGTCAAGAGTTTTCTATCGACTTTCAAATTTTTACAAAAGCATCATTTTTAAATTTTATTGACTCATTTACTTATTTTTATATTTATTTTGGATTAACATGAGGGTACATATGATCTGGTTACATTGTTTACGTTTATAAGGTGACGTCTACCCAAGTTGTAACCATGACCTTGGCCCAGGAGGTGTGCCATTTACTCCATACTAAGTTGAAACTTATAGATGAATAGCACGAGCGCTTTTCTGCGTACTGCCATACGCATAGCACCATAGGTGCTGGGGGACATTGCTTATCCGCTGCACACAGTCAAAGGTAGGAGTTGTGTGTTGCTGAGCAGTGGATAATGAGCCCATGATTTACATATGCCCTCCTATTAATCATTACAATAATGCTGAGGGCCACTGCTATCTCCGCCAACAGACGAAAAGAATGCGGCCCAGAGAGGTGGAGTAATTTGCTTCAGGCCACACAGGGGATGACAGAACTGGTATTAGATCCCAGGTCAGCCACCATGGAAAGAAATTATAACGTATCAAAGGTGACAGGAGGCATCCCCTTGTCACAACTAGAAAATATTTTTAAGGCAATCCAAGAGCAAAGACAGTATTACCCTGTGGCCTTTGGAGGGGGTTTAATCTGGCTGTAGGTTTTTTGGGGTGACGGAGGACTTTGGGAAATGGAGTCAGTGAGCAGACCTCCAGACCCTGCATTGCTACCTTCCACAGGTGGGAGAGGCTCGCTGGCAATCTCACCTGTGACCTGAGGTCAGATGCACAGGGAAAAAGAGGCGTCTCCAAATGCAACAGCCACGCAAAGACCAGGAAAGTATAGCCCAGCCCTGCACATAGTCACAAGCTCGTGTCTCTCTCCTAAGGAGCCTCCCCCAAGGGTGCTGATTTTTGCTGTCATTTCATTTTGGTGACACTGGACATCCCTGTCTCTTTAAGCTTCTCTCTGCCTTACCTTAAGACAGCGGTTCAGCCTGTGGGTCACAACCCACAGGAACTGTATTAAAGGGCCCCGGCATTAAGAAGGTTGAGAACCACGGCCCTAGGAGAAAGGTGAGGCAAGTTTTATGGGTTGAACTGTGTCTTCCTTAAATTCATGTGTTGGACTCCGAACCCTTAGTACCTCTGACCGTGGCCTTATCTGGAGAGAGGTTCTTTAGAGAGACAGTGAAGTTGAGGTGAGGGTTTAGGGTGGGCTCTCGTCCATTACATGTGTATCTTCATAAAAAGGGGAAATTTGGACACAGGAACTTGCACAAAGGGAACATGATGGGAAGGTGAAGGGAAAGCCATCCTCGAGCCAGGGGGAGGCCTGGTTCAGATCCTTCCATCACAGTCCCTTGATTTTGTGGACACCTTGACTTTGGACTTCTGTACTATGGGATGATAAATGCCTCTGTTTAAGCCATGCAGTCTGTGACCCTTTTTTACAACAGCCCTAGCAAACCAGTGCAGTAAGTAATTTACATGCTAACATGAATCAGGGTTCAAACAAAATCTTGGAGCATTTTCAATTTAAAAGAGCAGGAAAAAGGCAAAGGGAGGCAACATCCAGGATGGCATTCTGGCACCCCGAAAGTCAGTGGGGCAAATGTGGTGCGACAGATTTCTGCCGGTCCCATGCGTAATTTCCCTCACACCTGTTCCCAAGGGTGTGGCAGGCCAGTTCTGAACAGACTGTCCTGTTTCCCGCCACGTTTCTCCCGGGTGTCTGGTTAGCAGCTTAGCTCCGGTATCCTGGAGACTGAGCAAGCCGAGCTCCCCAGAGCTGTGACTTTTGGAAAAAGACCGTTGCTGGTTTCCAGGAGGTAAAAATCATTCCCTGGGGTCACTTTCTCCTTGGCAGCCAACGGGGTCGTGTCCAAGCTTCCTTGGGGTTTTGTCCTGCGATTCTACAGCCTGGAGAATGTGGTGTGTGGCCCGCAGGGAAACCCGCACATCGAAATGTAGGGAGCGAAAAAGGAATTTGAGCCAGGCTGGTGAAATCTTTCCTAGTGCCTTTCCTTGCGTCTGCTCAGCACTCATTTACTGAATACGTGCGTTCTCTGCACCAGGCTCCAGGCAGGTACTGGGGTGACAACACTGAATGGGTCTGACGCTCTGGGCACCACGGAGTTCCCTGTCCCAGGGATCCATGTTGTCAGGTGCGATGATTGTTCTGAGATGGGAAGTGTCAACTGCACAGTCCCTGCTCTTCTCCTTCTGCGTGTACCTTTTCTGTGTCTGGTTCCATTTCAGGTTATAAACCCTGAGGGACAGTAGGCCCGCGGGCACGATTTTTCCCAGAGGTTTTCCTTCCTCCAGACATGGGGAGAGCAGTTTTTATCAAACTGCCGTGTGCAGAATAATTGCACAGGAGACCTAGTTCAAGTGCAGATTCCTTGGCCCTGCTCTGAGATGTTCTGAGTTAGTGAACCAGACCTAGAACCTGGGAATGTGCATTTTTAACCAGAGATCCACCCCCCCCCTCCGTAATTGTGATTCTGGGACTCCACATACCCCTAACCCTAACCCTTAGAGAATCTAGGATCGGGGGCCCCTGGCTATTTTATTGTGTATTCCCACAAAATAAAATAAAAAGCAGAAAATCATGAAAAGGCAAATGTAAGAAAGGAAGCAATTCTTGTTGTAAAATGAGCCAGTCAGTTAGGGGCTCCAACTGGACTGAGTTGGGTTTCTGCTACCGAAGGCGTCGCTCGTGGTTTTTTTCAAGGCCCTCAGGAAGATGGTACAGTATTTGAATCAGCGGTGTGCCCCTTTGCTTTTTTGCTAAAAAAGAAGGTTCATGAGCCTCATGGTACATGATTGAAAAACTTGCTCTCACGGGTATGCGTGTGGCCAGTCCTTTGGATGTCTTTGATTTTCTTTGGGTTAGTAGCTTATTAATCGCAGATCCTAGGCCTTAAGCTAGAAGAGGAAAATAATATACGTGCAATGAGATGCTTTCAGCGACCACATATGGGTCCGCCGTGTGCCCCATAGGTGACGAGGGGGTGGTGACCAGCTATGAGTTGGCTTCTCCACCTGGGAGTTGGTTCCCAACGGGTCCTTGTACCAGCTTTTCTGCACTGTCCTCACACAGCATCCTGAGGACCAAAGTGAGGTCTTGCCAGCCAACCAGGGAGCTGCGAGTCTGCGGCAAGCCCTGTCCCCTCTCTGTGTCTCGGTTTGCTCACGTCGAGCTCTCTGGCTCTGCATCATATGGTGTGGCCACACCAAAGCCAGGTGGCCCCCTTGCCTCGTGAGCCCCACAGCTCCTCTCCTGGTCCATTCGTCAGTCCTGTATCCAGAGCAGTGCCTGGCACAGGAGCCGTGCTTGACCGCTATCTGCAGAGGGTCCTTTGGTTGTCCGAGGGGCCCTGGACCTAACCACTCTGCGTCTGGCATATTCCCGGACCATCCAAGTGGGAAGAACGAGTGAACTGGAGACAGTGCTATTTTTTCCCTTGGAGACCCCCTCCCGTTCTGGCGGCCGCAACCAGTTGCTGGCATTCTGGCCCCCAAACCCAGAGCCAATTTCCCTCCTACTTCTGAGTCACATCTTTCATCACGTCTGGGGAGAGGGCGTCTGCTCCTCCTTTCCCCTGTGATGGGAGGGCCTCGGGCAGAATCTCAGCAGCAACCCAGTGCAGCCAGTTCTGGGCATAATCTTGGTCCTTCTCTTGTGGGTCCTAGGCACTGAAATAGGGGGGCTTTCCTCCTTTCTCAGCTATGTTCCCCCCTCCCCTTGGAGCCTAAGGAAAGAGAAAAACGTTCCTGCTTCTTTGCCCTCTACCGTCCTTGAGTGGTGATTTTGAAGGACGGGAACTATTATTGGCTCTGTAAAGAAGAAAGTTTTCTGCATTTTCTCTGGCAGCTTCAAACGGCCGTGGGCACTGCCCACCAGGGGCTGGTCCTGAAGTTAAGACCACCAGGTTTCTGCCTCTCTCCACCACCCTACCCCCTTTTCCATGAGATTTTCAGAGGGAAGATCTTTGCTGAAAATCCAAGCAGAACCCTTGCCAGCGTATCTGGAAGAGGAAAGCTCACTCTTGCACGGGCTTTCCAGTGCACTGCTGTAATTACAGCTTGGTTCTAAGTGGTTATTATTATGAAGCCGAGGCAAGCACTGCCAGGAGATAGGAAAGACACCGCATAAGCCATGGCAATACAAGGTTTAGGGAAATCAGGGTTTTTACTGGATTTGAGAGTAAGGCATGGTGGTGAGAACAAAAGAATAGGAATCTTTAGCCATATACACGAACTCCCAGATTCTTTGTGTGTGTGTGTCTGAGAGAGAGAGAGAGAGAGGAGGAAGAAGGAAGGGAAGTGGAGGAGGGAGAAAGTCTTAGCACTGAGAGCAGAGACGGTGACTTAGGATGCAGACACCCAAGGTCAAACCACCACTTGCAAGGATTTTGGAACCTATGGACTGCTGCGATGTTGAAATGTTATCTTTCCCCAAACGCTTACTCATTTCTGCATGTTTGTGTAGCTCACGAGGTGCCAGACATCGTCCCAAGCACTCTCCGTAGGTATTAACTCATTTAATTAAGTTTCCATTAAGTTTCACCGTCACTGGATTTATGGAATTTTCACCTGGAGACATTCAGTAAAATCTGTGATCACTCCTCACCCAAAGAGGCTCTTGGAATTGCGACAGATGATTCTAGATTCCAACCCACACTTTCCCTGTTGGCACCTGCATCTCTGCGGCCTCCGGGAAATGTTTAACCCTTCCTCTGCTGGACAGGACCAGTGCTAGAAACAGGCAGGACGGATGAAGGGCAGGCGGGAGAGTACGGGGAAGGAGGAAAGAAGGCGGGATGAGGGGAAGGCCCAGGACCCAAAGGCAAGCTCAGAGGAATTGAGTGGAGGATGTTTACCCGGAGGTGTACCACCCGAACAGAGGAGGGAGAGCTGTTCCAACCGGTGTGCTGGTCCGGGGCGAGCGCCTGACTCAGCCACTCCTCCCGTTGAGCTCATTCTGTGCAGGCTCATCTCATGGCAGGGAGCGAGGAGGTTCTGATGAGCTAATGCGCTCAGGAACTCTGGGTCACTCTAGGTAGGAGGGGGGATCATCTTTCCTGCCAGGGAATTACCCCATTCTTTGAAGAAGGATCAAAATCAGGATTAATGCAATGTCCTCAGGCGCACGGTGGCTGTGCTTTGACTTTACAGTTTGCACGTCTCTGTTCCTCTCCAGATTCCCTTTCTGTCCTTCCTTCTCCCCTGTGGCTTCATTCACGTGTGTGTGGTGCTGCCTGCATGACCTGATGGGAGGTGAGGGTGATGTTCCTGGTTCCTGATGTGGTGGTTGCAGTTCTTTCTGAGGCCCTTTGTTGTAATGGCCGGATCAGTCCCTCTGCCTGGGGGACAGAGTGGTTTTGAGGAACTTACGCTGTGTGGAAGAGCCTCAAGGCAACTCCAAAGGCTCTTAGGAGAATCATGGGGCCCAGCAAGGTGGCTCAGGATTCTAATTTGGGAGGCTGAGATAGGGGACTGCTTGAGGCTAGGAGTTTAAGACCAGCCTGGGCAACATATCAAGATGTTGAATGTATAAACTATTTTTAAAAACTTACCCAGGCAGGGTGGTGTGTGTCTATAGTCTCAGCTATTTGGGAGCCCGAGGCAGAAGGATCACTTGAGCCCAGGCGTTTAAGGCTGCAGTGAGCTATGATTGTACCACTGTACCCTAGTCTAGGTGACAGAGTGATATCCTGCCCCCTTAAAAATAAAATCATGGGTCAAGTTCTGAAGAAGTCATATCCAGAGAGCCAGAGGTGGGACAAAAACTGGAAGATGCTTCAGATAAGTTCCAACAAAGGCCTCTGCTGGGAAAGCTTTGGAAGGTCCACATTCCCCTCCATTCTTCTGAGTTTGAGGATGGTTGAAGGTATCAAGGGTGAGGTGAGAAAGGGTCCTTTTCTTCCTTAATTTCCTTATATAGGGATGCAAAAGTCTGTCATGAGCATTAATTGACATACTTTATGTAAAGTGCCTATTACAGTGCCTGATATATTGTAAATAGTATTAGCTTTTAGGATTATATTTTGTTAAACGAAGACTTTAAGGTCAAAATAAAATTCACTACAGTTTATCCTCTTACTGACAACACCTGAGGACATTTGCTTAAGGTCACTGAAAAAAGTGGGATAGATTTTCTTAACACATAAATGATCACTATTGAGTTTCAAGAATGATAAAAAATCATTTCAGGTTTGATACTTTGAAAGAGAATTTTCCAATAAGGTAGCACTCATCACCTCAACTGGTGGCTCGACGCACATCTTGCGAAGAGAATGGAGGAAGCCCATTCCGTGTGAACTCTGGGATTCCTGGGTGGGTCTGGGAAGTGGGATGTGATAAGAAGTAGGCAGTGGGAGGACGTTGTCTTTGAAGTCATCCAATATGTGTTCCTGAACCACAAACCCACTCTAAATTCTATTCAATGGCCTAAAACAGTTTTGAATTCATTAAATGTTCTCTTTTTTTGAAGCCATTTTTCTCTTGCCACTCTCTCCAACCTGGCTTTGCTTCCATGAGTCTTGCTTATCTGGAGGCCTGAAGAAAGAAAAAAAAAAAAATCTTAGAAGCTATAAAACTAGCTTGGAATTAGGGAGCAGCCCTTCCTGGCTCTTATTTTCCCAGTCCAGGTTTAGCTTGTTGCTAAGTCATGTACCCAAAGAGCTGTGGACAGGAGGGGCTGACCTGGCCACTCTGGCACCCACCTCCCATCTCCTCTGCACTTAGGCGTTTGCTGGTCTTTGCCAAGACAACAGAAAGTATCAGTTGCAGGAAATTTGAAGTCGTGGTGGAAAGTCCACGAGAGGAGCAAGAAGGCACAGGTGGCTGGCCTACTGTTCGGGCCCAGGCCCATTGGCTTCTGTGGACCCACAATCCTATAGCCAGATGCTCAAAGGGGAGGCCTTCATTCCTGGGGTGGTGGGAAAATGGGGTCAGAGGTCAAAGCCAATTAGCACACAGCAAATACTCCCGGAATGTGGATTTAGAGCATAATATGATATCAGCAATCTCTCAACTCCAACTAATATGAACTCACATAGAGTCAAAGGTCTTCTACTGACAGATTTCAGTGCCAGTTATATGACCCACTCTGTAAAATAAGTTTTCTTGATACAAACCCTCATATTTGCATCTGGTTGTATTTACTCATGTTGTTTCTTTTCCTTCCTTCTACTAGTACATTTGTTTTCGGTTGTGCCCCTTTGAGATTAAAGACTGAGGCAGTGCTCTGTATTCTTCCTATTATTTCTTTTGTTGATGCATTCATTCAATACAATTTGATAAGCACTCACTATACCTGAGTCTAGACCCTTGGAACACAAAGCAGAAAGAAATAAGGTTCCTCCCTGGAGGAAAGAGGGGCATATGAACAACCCCAATACAACATGATACATGCTAGTACGAAGTTTTGTTTGATGTCTAGTGATAGATGAAGACAAAAAGGTGAGGGGCTCCAAAATCTTCCTGTGGGGTCCTTGGAGACTTCTGGAGAGGTGAGATGCTTCAGCTAAGACTCCCAAGGCAGGCAAGGGGATTGGGCAGGGGAGAGGCAGGAATTAGGGGTCAACTATTTCAGATTAAGGTCGTCGTTGTCAGAGCACAGGTTATTTCTGGATGGTGAGTGATTATAGGTATTGCAATGTCAAGTTCAAGGGGAATCATGATGAGAAATGAGGCTAGGAAGGAACAAAGGGGCCAAATCACAAAAGGTCCTATATGCCATGCAAAGAAGGGTGTATTTTATCTTGTCAATGGTAAGGTGTCAAACAAAGATATTAAGTCCCTAGGGTTGAAATGATCACATTTGCATGTTAGAAAGATGACTATAGTATCATGCAGGGCGTGTCCCATAGGGAACTTAGGCTAGAGCCAGGAAGACTAGTTGGAAGCATTTGCTAAATTCTAGGTGACGAAGCTGAGAGCAGTGGTTGGTATGCAATGGTGATGAAATGGGGAGCAGTTGACTTGAGGGAGTTGGGATTTGGGGGAGGTGAGATCAACTCAACTTAATTTTTAGTTATACATGAGTTGAGAAAGGGGAACACTTGAGGTGCTCTTGGCTATCTGACTTGGACAAAGGATGGTTGGTGGTTCTATTTTCAGAGATGGGAAGATCAGGAAAACAAGAGGCTGGGAAGAGCAAGATGGTTAGAAGAGTTTTGGACATGCTGAATTTGAGATACTCATGGGAGGTCCAAGTATGCATGTTCACAGGCAGCTGGGTTGTGAGCATGGAGCCTGGGAGAGCAGGTGGGGCTGGGACCGCGCCGAACAGTCATTTGGTAGTAACAGTGTCTGGATGGTTGAGTTACCCATGGGAAAGGATGTAGAAGGATAAGAACATTGAGCTAGAGAAGCACAGAATTTTGGAGATGGATGGAGAAGGATGGAGGAAACCACTTATGTAAGGGTTAGAGGGAGCGATCTGAGGAGAAGGGACAGAGTTAGGAGAGAATGGAGAGTGTCTGATGTGGACACAAGAGAACCTTTAAAGAAGGATGCAGCAGGTAACAGGCTAAACACAGCAGAAAGGACAAATAAGACTCTGGGAAAACTACTGCTCTTGTATCTGGGAACTAGAAGGTCATGTGTGGCCTTGGTCAGAGCTTTACAGAGAAGGAGGAACAAATCCATTGAGTTAAGGGGTTATGGATAGATGAGAAAGAAGACACCTTAACCACAGGCTGTATTTAAAAGAAACTTAGTAGTGTGAATGAAGAGGGAGAATATTATTTAGAGAAGATAGAAATTTTATGGACTCTTAAGGTAGGCATACTTGAGATTATTAATAAAAGAGCATAGGAAGACAATGGAGAGTTAAAAAATGTAACACATATTGGGGTCACTGGTTTGGGAAGAAATGGGTGAGAATGCATGGATTAATCTTGGACGCAAGGGAAGGTTCTGTTTGTGCAGTGGGGAAGGAGGTGAGGTTGCAAGCGAGGGTGTGATCTAAGTGAGGAAGCTTACATCTGATTGCTTCCATTGTTTCATCAGTGAAACTGGAAGCAGGGTCATCTCTATTTGGAAAGATGACAGAAGGGTCTTAAAGTTGGGCATTGCTGATGAGGAGAATGGGGGGGTGGAGTTGGCCAGAAAAGTGTAGGAGGCTTGCTGAGCACCATGAGAGAGTCATCAGAGCCTAGAGCTTGGGCTTTGTTGAGGTGGTGGTCTGTGGGCCATTGTTGGGAGGCGGCCATTCAGAGATGGGTTGGAGCAGACCTGCAGGTGGCCAGGTCTGTATGTGGGATTGAAAGTGGGAAGAGAAGCAGTGTCATTGGATCGTGGGCATGAGAGGGGTCATTGCAGCATGGGCTTCACTGGGGAAAAAATGGCATTGTCAATGAGGTGAAAACTGGAAGAAAAGGAAGGAGTTCAGGGTCTGGAAGTCATGACAATGTGAGAGAAGGGAAAAGGGAAAGAGCTGGAAAGATTGGACATTGCGACAGAGACCCCAGGTTTTTAAATGGCGGAGGGGGACTGTTTTGGGTGATGGTGGGTCCAAGATGTGGCCCTAAGAGTGGATGGGCAAAGAACACAGGCAGTGAAAAGCCTTCAGATCAAGTTGAGGCCAAGGAACCACAAAGCTTCAGTGTCCACTGGACAGTGATCACCTGGGATGGGTGTGGGGTGAGGTTGGTGTCAAAAGAGGTCATGGGGCAGTAAGTACAAAATGGAAGATCCCAAGAACTCAAAGAGATAGGCCTCCTTTGAGATGAAGACCAACCCAACTGTAAAGGTAGAATTCTTGGGAAGCGTGGTCTCTGAGTCAAAGTAGATGAGGGGCAGGGAGGGTCCACACCTCTTTGTTTCTTTGTCTCATTCTGCCAGGAGAGCACTTGTGGAATTCTGCTTATTTTAATAGCAAAGGGGAAAAGCTAGTTATTTCCAGGACCTAGAGAAGTGGAAACATCAATGAGCAGAGTGTCAATGACCCAAAAAGCCACCACCAAAGGGCTGACTTCAGTTTGTCACTTCATCTCTTTCCTTCTTCCCCTGGACTTCATCTCTCACATGTGAAATATTACAGAGAGCCAGGTCAGCATGAGCCTCGCTGCTGCGTGCCCTCTGGAGAACTGGCATTTAGATCTGATACAGACATGTGGATGGGAATTTTCCCACTTGGCAGAGCGGTGTGAAAATCAGGAGGGAATGTTTTCCCTGCACAGCAACAAGAGCGATCAAATCCTTACTTCTTCTTTCTCCCATCCAACTCTGTTGCTATTTGCGTAGATTTGACAGTTCCCTAACAATGCCTCCTGCTTGGAAAGGGCCTTCTCTTAACAAAAGTGAAAAAAAAAATCACTGGGTTTTTCCTTTCAGAAGTAGACACCCTGGTTCTCTTTCTACTTTCAATTTACTTTTTTAAAAAATAATAAACTATTTATATATCTACTTTCTACCCAGCAGACCCCTACCTAGGTGTGAGGACCTTGAAGGTTGTGACGCTATCATGTCTTATTGCTTATGGAATCCTCTAACTCTTCCAGTCCTTAGCATATGGCAAGTGTGTTTGTTGAATGAATACTTGACACTCTTTTGTCCACCACTTTAAAGTAGGGACTTGGAGGTTTGAATAACTTGTGACGGGGATACATTACACTGAGTCCTCACCTCTCATCCATCGTGTCCTATGATAAAGGCAACACAGATGGTATAGAGAAAAAAGATCGGAGCCCAGGACACCTGGGGTTTGATTTTGGCTTTACCACTAACTAGGTAACTTCAGGTAAATCTTTGAACCTCTTGAATCCTGGTTTCCTCATGTGCAAATCCAAAGACACAATACCTCCTTTGTTTGGTTGTGAGGAAGATTAAATGCGATTACACGTGGCCAAGAAACTAAAATATGAAAACTGATCAATTAAGGAAAGATTCTTTTTTGACTCCCATCCATATAGATATCCATCTACCCAGGTCCCAGGGCATGTAGCTCTGGGAAGCTGAGCTAATTAACAAGTGTCTCTTGAAGCTCTGAAACAGCTTTGGGCTCTGTACAAGATTAATTTGAAATTAATTTCACGATCAGGACCTAGTACAAGCTTCACAGCACAGATGCCCATGCCTATGAGCCAAAGTGGACGAGACAGGAGTATGTGTAAATCATGGTCTGTCCTGTCACTAGGCAGAGGTTTGGTGAAGAGCAGAATGACAAGAGCCTCTTTCCTGAAAGAAAGTTGATGGTGGCCATGACCAGGAGTCTTGAGTAGAACTGGACAGAAAAGAACATTGTTTGAACACTTAACCACTTTCTGCCCACTGTGCTAGTTGTTTTTACTTGTAATGTCTTTAAGTTATTTAATAAGATCCCTTCAAGGGGTTGAGAAAGCCAGAATCTTGGAGAAAAGGAATTCTGGATAGGTCAGCTTTAAAGCAACCTGCTAGTCAAAAAAAAAAAAGTATGATGGTATTGTTCAAAACAGTTTTATGTGAATGAAATCGAAAGGAACGAGAGCCACCATTGATGGAAGTCTTCCAGAGGTCTCTGGACTAACAGTAAGTAGACTGTGAGCTGCATAAAGGTAGGAATCCTATCTGTTTGGGTTATCCTTGTCCAGTGCTTACTGGATGACAGGTGCTTGATGCAGGATTTGATGTCGGGAGGTGTAGTAGCCATTTTGTGACCATGAGGAGAAAAAAGAGAATTGCAAGGAAAGCGACCCAGAGCCTTGACACATATAAACTGCTAAATTTTATATAAAACTCCCTAAATTAACCCACATTGGGGTGACCTACCTTCAGACTTCTTGCTCAATGGCATAAGTAAATTCCCTTGTTTTTAAAAGTTGTTTTTCTTAATTTTTTTGAAACTCATAGCCAGAATCATCTAACTGGCCCTGTCACTAAGTATGAGCTTGGGTTTTATTTCTGTGCCTCAAGTCGATTATCAACACCGTGCTCTTTAATATCTTGTAAGACTGATGGCAGGTACCTATTTCTTAAGGCTAAACTATAAAATTTGCTGGGACCCTTGAGTTGCTCCCTCACTGTTAAACAAACTCAAGCATTTCAGGGCAGGGTTGGATTCCCGGCAGTACGGGTGGCAGAGAACAAGCCTGGCAGTTTGGTGTTTGATTTGTCAGGGTGCCATGTGGGACCTGGTGCCAGGGCCATGTCATTTGATCCAAGCCATCTCCCTGACCTGCCCATTGCCAGGCTTCATGGCAGGCCAGCATTTCAGAAGCATAGTTTGCATTCTTCCCTTTCCTGGAATATTTTATGAAGAAAGACACCTGAACTGGTCCTTTGCACACTTTCCCTTTCTTTTTTTCTGTTGTATCTGCTGTCTCTACAACCTCAGTGTATTCAGAAGCTTTAGTAACCTTTCATTGGAGAAAACCATGAGATGGATGCATAACTGGGTGAGCTATTCAGATTGTTTATGACCTTGATGTGTGTACTGCTGCATTTCATGAGAGACACAGCAAACCAACTTCTCTTCCTTAAACATGTTGTCCTGACATGGGGCTGCATTCCACCTGCGGTGACCCAAAGTAGTGAGTATGAAGTGATCAGATTGCAAGATGTAAGATGCACCCTAGCTTGACTCCTGGGAAAAGCAGGTGTCTTCTTAATGTCGGGTCAGTGGGGGCTGCATTTTCATCTCATTCTCTCAGAGGAGGAACTGTTCCTGCCTCGTCTCTGTCAATGGCCTAGGGGCTGATGGTCATCAGGGGGTGCAGAGCAGAGAGGCAGAGCATGCAGGTGGGAGAGACAGGAGCTTCAGCACCCCCAGGTGCAGCCTGGCTGGGAGAGGCAAGCTTTGGGAAATCAAAGTCTCGAAGTCTTCCCCAGCAAATGGCTGATAAAGGGCGGGGTGTAGTTACAGTTGGCGCCTTGGAGCAGAAGCCCATCCATGCAGCAGTCTGAGACAACGGCTCTTACTTCATCCATCATTAGTGATCATGAGGTTTCTGGGGATTGCGAGCTGGGGGTGACCTCTTTGGAGCCTTCTGTACGTCCTCTCTGCCTCACGGACATGATGTTGCACAGGAGAGTTTGGAGTCCCCATTCAATATTGGGCTCAGCCGACTGTCATCAACCCTTTTGTCTGGATAGAATCCCAAGACCCAGTTCCCCTTTGGCGACTACTGCGTTTCAACATTTCAATAGCTGCATCCTGTTGACCTAATTTGCATCATATAGACCTACCAAGTATTTTTTAAGTTTTTCTTTTGCTTTCTTTCTTTCTTTTTTTTTTTTTGAGAGAAAGTCTCACTATGTCTCACTTGGTAGAGTGCTGTGGCATAACAGCCTACAGCAACCTCAAATTCCTGGGCTTAAGTGATTCGCTTGCCTCAGCCTCCCAAGCAGCTGGGACTACAGGCGCCCACCATAACGCCCGGCTATTTTTTTGTTACCCTTGTCATTGTTGTTTAGCTGGCCCGGGCTGGATTCAAACCTGCCAGCCTCGGTGCATGAGGCTGATGCCGTAACCATTGTGCTATGGGCACCCCACGCCGTATTTTTAAAGATTTATTTCAAAACAACGTGAAGCTTCCAGAAAGATTGCAAATATAGTAGAAAAAAAATTTTTTTTTTAATGGGCCACTGGGGAGTCCAATGCCAACACCTGCCGCATCTCTGCCTCTTTGTCCCGCACAGACTCCAGTCTCCCTTGCTGGGCCTTTCTCGGTGTCTGGGCCTAATGCCAGTCCTTGGGTCCCTGTGGCTCATGTCATCCTCCCAACTGGACAGCTGCACTACGGGCTTCTGATGTCTTGTGTTCAGGAAAGGAACAGAGGGGCTAGAGAATGGCCTACCTGGTCTCTGCAGTGAGTTCGGTGCTGAGAGTGAATGGAACCGTGGAAGCTGGGTGGCCTGTGGGATCTGTTTCAGTGGGGCTTAACTGTGTGGACTGTGCTCTGTCACACACTCCTCCCTTCTCACGTCCTCCTGACTGCTCTTTTCTTTCTCCCCAAGTGACACTGTGAATGCCGGAGGATCTTCTGTCCTAACGCCAGGCCTTGCTTCTCACCTTCGCTCACTGCCCACTGGGATTTGGGTCTAGAGCATCTCCTTTGGTGGGAGGAAGAGGAAGCTAAATCCCTAGGGGCAGTGCGCGCTGCCCCCTCCCCCTAGGCAGAGTGTCCCTGCGTCCTCAGTTCCTCCATGTCCCTTCCACAGGCCAGGTTCCCTACTCCTCACCTACTCTTTTCCCCTTGGAGGCCCCTGTCCTGCTCCTGTGACAAAATGCCCGGAAGTCGTAAGGTGATGGGGAAAGCCAAGGCCACACCTGTCATGGGGCCACCCTCTTTGTTCTCCCTGAGCCTAGACTCATCCTCTTGAGGTTGGAGAAACCGAGGACAGCCCCGCTGCTACCACTGGAGATTTGGGAATAGGTCGTGAAAGCAAAGGACCTTCTAATTCTGCCACCAGAGCTATTTCTTCTTTGTGACACCATGTGCCATGGCTTGCCCATTGCTCCCAGGCATGGCCATCATCACCTCTCCCTGACAGACTGTGCTTCAAGGTTTCTCGTCTGTATGGCTACTTGGTAGATTTTGGGAAGGAGACAGTGGTGGTGCCACCACGGGGTGATGAGTTGGCAGGAGGGACACGGAAAGAGGGATCTAGGGGTGCCAAAAAATATCCAGCTATTTTGCCCTAATGGGTGAAGGGACAGAGGACGGATTTGTGTCTCCTGTTTGGCTGGAGCTTGACACAGGAAGATAGGGACAGCCAGCTTTCTTCTCCGAGTTGGGAAGAGGAAGAACATGGCTCCGTGGGGGCTTCTGAATGCCAGAGCCAGAGACTCAAAGAATCCCGCAGAGAAGGGCAGGACATCGATGTTTCCAGCTCCTCTGCATCACATCCCTGCCCTGCCCCAAGATTCTTGAATGATGTGAATCCTTCCCAGGAGAACACAGTGGCCTGGTCATAACTTGTTAAATACCATCATTAAAATAGTTCTCTTATTAACTTCATGATAACGCTTTCTTTCCCCTCCTTCTCTGAAATTACATGTTAGCATTTTGTTAATTAAATTTCCAGTTCCAACAGCACTGCCACGGGGCTTGCAGGGGGCCCTCCTCCTTGGGGAAGGCGGCCCAGCAGGTCATACTGGTCCTCATCTTTTCCGGGGCCAGAGGCCTCTTCTGCTGGGAGAAGGTGGAGAGAGAGAAACTGAAGCACTTTATACCTAGATAAGGTAACCAGACAATAAAAATAAAGGATGCCAGTTAAATTTGAATTTCAGATTTAAAAAAAAAACTTTTTTTTTTTTAAAGTATAAGCATCTTCCAAAGATTGCATGGGAGATACTCAGACCCTACCATGTTTCTGACCTTCAGACTTAGTGGGGTATTTTGTATTTTCTTAGGCAATACCACATCTAATCTAACCATGGCTTACAGCTCCAGAGAAGATGGTTTCAACTCTTTTCCTCAGTGTATTATGATTTATTAATTATTGGGGCTTGTTTTTATTGTTTTGGTCAACCCTTTACTCCCATAATCTCAAAAAATCTTATAGTTATGTGTTTTATTAATACTGATATGATGACTCACGTGTCTCTATCATTTTCTTAATCATTTACATAGTGTCCACAGTAGCGTCTGCCTTGCAAAAGGCTAGAGATACAAAGGTTGGCAAGACATAGCCTTGACCTCCAGAAGTCACTGCTTACAGGAGGGGTCTTATGGCCCCAGCGTGCCATCTGGCTTTGCAAATAAAACTTTATTGGAACACAGCCACACTCATTCATTTGCTGTTGCTTACGGTTCTTTCATCTCCAGAGGCTGAGCAGGGTGGTTATGACAGATACTATGTGCCCTGCAAACCCGAAATATTTACTCTCTGGTCCTTAACAGAAAGTTTGCTGACCCCTGACCTAGAAGAGGAACTGGTCAACAATGTGAACAATAGCCTGAGGGAGAACGTGGCAAGCAAAGCATATGGGAAGCACAAAGAAAGAGGGTCCCTCATCCTGTTTCTGCACCACCCGAAGAATGTACCAGAGCTGACAGCAGAAATGGCAGTGCAGATGAGGGTTAAAGGATTTGTCAAAAGTTTGCAGTGAGGGGGTGCTCATATCCTAAGTGGGAGGAATATGTGTGCAAAGGCACAGGGGTGCTTTAGGGCTGTGTTTTCAGGACAGGAGCGAAGGGTGGGGAGATATTGCATCTGGAGGGGCTCAGGATGTCGGGTATTTACCTGCGTTCATTTACATAGCACGCATGCTGGGTCTTGACCTTGCAACTAGAATCCATATTTTATACAGGAGTAACTGAAGGCTCAGAGGGTTTAATGCAATTGTCCAAAGTCCCAGGAAGTGAAGCAGAAGGGTTGGGGTCTTCACTCGGAGGGGGCCCACTTTAACGTCCGTGTTCTCAGCATGTCCCCTGCTGTGCTGCCCTGTATGGCACGCACCCCCATCATGAGCTAGGCAGAGCTCACACCAGGGCTGTGGTTCTCCACCAGGGATGAGTTTCCCCTCAGAGCAACATTGGGCAATATCTAAAGATATTATCAACTGCCACAGCTTTGACAGGAAGTGTAACTAGCATCCACTGGGTAGAGGCCGGGGAGCCAGGCTGTTGCTGAACACTCTCGGGCACGTAGGATGGTCCCCATAGCACTAGAGGAGCCATCCAAAATGTCAGTAGCACCTTGTCGAGGAACCTAGCTGGGCATCCCTGTGTCCAGCACGTGGGCAACAGAGGGGCACGTGGTAAATATTTGTTAACCTTAAAAAAATGTTTTTTAAAAGTCTGTTTGGGGAATGAGGAAAAGTGTCACTGGCAAGTAGGCCGCAGTGGTAAAAGATGATGCAAGAATAGGATTGCAGGCATGCAAGGTCTGACATACATGGGCTGCAATTTATTCTAAAGGCCTGGGGAGGGTCAGGGAGGCACTTTAGTTTGAGTGACATCATAGGGAGTATTTGCCAGAGAGTTACACTGACTGTATATCGAGAGGAGGTTTCCATAAGGAGAACTACCAGGTGGCCTCAACTAAGGCAAGGACAGTGGGAAGAGAGGCAGAAACCATTTTGCAAGAAGTTAGAAGTTAGGCTCACCAGGCTATGGGTGTATGAGGCCAGAGGAAGGGTCACGAAGGTACTTGTTTGAGCAGTTGCAACACTGACTGAGGTAAGGGACACAGGGGGAGGACGGACCAGGTGTGTGTGCATGGGTGGGGCGTGTAGGTGGGAGCCATGGTGAGGTTAGAGTTGCCAACTGGGAGGTGGCCACAGGATTCCCTGTTCCTGTGTGGCAGTTTCTAGTAAGCCACTGGGAATTTGAGTGAGTCTGGAACTTGGGGAAGAAGGCTGAAATAAAAATGTCGATGTGTATGAGTATATTCTTGTCATTCATGTTTATTCCTTTTTATGTATAATAGTTTTGTCCATTCTCCTCAACAGGCCATTCGTCCCTAAGACCAGAGATGGGAGATTATGGGCTCAGAGAGGACGGGGTTTGGATTTTGACTCTACTGTGTTCTAGCTGTGCATTGGGATGTTAATTTGCTTCTCTGAGTTACAAAGCTTCCCCATCTGTAAAATGGGGGGGTGATATTAGCTAGGTTTAGTGGCTGTGATGAAGACTAGGTGAAACTTTGGATGAAAGCATGTGGGATGCCTTCAATAAAGGGAGCAATTTCTTCCTTCGATGTGGACGTTTTCCTCTCTAATCCCAGCACACACACAGCCTAGTATGAGATTTTGTAAAGCTTGATGTTGTCTCTGGAAACCAGTTATCTTCTTTTTTAATTTTTTAAATTTTATTGTCTTTATTATTAAATCATAGCTGTGTACAATAGTGCAATCAAGGGGTACAATGTGCTGGTTTCATATACAATCTTAACTATTTTCATCAAAATGATTAACATAGCCTTCCTGGAATTTTCTCAGTTATTATATGAAGATGTTTGTATTCTGCATTTAGTAAGGTTCGCCTGTACCCTTCTAAGATGCACCGTAGGTGTGGCCCCACCAATTACCCTCCCTCCACCCTAACCTCCCCCCTCCCCTCCCTACCCTTGTCCCTTTCCCCATATTCTTGTGTTATAGTTGGGTTATACCCTTCATACGACAGCTATAAATTAGCTTCATAGTAGGGCTGTGTACATTGGATACTTTTTCTTCCATTCTTGAGATACTTTGCTAAGAAGAATATGTTCCAGCTCCATCCAAGTAAACATGAAAGAGGTAAAGTCTCCATCTTTCTTTAAGGCTGCTGCATAGTATTCCATGGTATACATGTACCACAATTTATTAATCCATTCATGGATCGATGGGCACTTAGGTTTCTTCCATGACTTAGCAATTATGAATTGGGCTGCAATGAACATTCTGGTACAGATATCTTTGTTATAATGTGATTTTTGGTCTTCTGGGTATATACCTAGTAAAGGAATTATAGGGTCGAATGGCAGGTCAATGTTTAGATCTCCAAGTATTCTCCAAACATCCTTCCAAAAGGAATGTATTAGTGTGCATTCCCACCAGCAGTGTAGAAGTGTTCCCTTTTCTCCACATCCACGCCAGCATCTCTAGTTTTGGGATTTTGTTATGTGGGCTAATCTTACTAGAGTTAGGTGATATCTCAAAGTAGTTTTGATTTGCATTTCTCTGATGATTAAGCATTTTTTCATGTGTCTGTAGGCTGTGCACCTGTCTTCTTTAGGGAAGTCTCTCTTCAAGTCTTTTGCCCATCCTGAGATGGGATCACTTGTTCTTTTCTTGCTAATATGTTTGAGT
>CAUYON010047095.1:0-40637 GCA_963573935.1 Arctocebus calabarensis
CCTGTAGTCCCAGCTACTTGGGAGGTGGAGGCAAGAGACTCTTTTGAGCCCAGGAATTGGAGGTTGCTGTGAGCTGTGATACCATAGCACTCTATCCAGGGTGACAGCTTGAGGCTCTGTTTCAAAACAAACAAACAAACAAAAAAAAACCTGCGAGTTGGAAGGTTCTACCCGCGTTTTACAGATGAGGAAGCGGTAGCTGAGAGCGGTTAAGCCATTTGCCCTAAGCCACTCAGCAGCCAAGCAGTGGCGCTGGGATCTGATCAGATCTGCTCGATGCTTCTGCTCTGCAAGGCCCCACTGGACCCCAGGCGCCCGTGTCTTCACTGGCCACGAGGCTTGAGCCCTGCTACCAACTCCCAGCCTGGGCCCTTGTCCCCCATCGTCAGGGGCCTCCTTCAGGGGGATGGACTGCTGGGTACTCCCTCACCCCTTCACCCTCCCAGCACAGCTTCCCTGAAAAGCCACCGTGCCCTATGTGTGTGCTGGACGCTTTGGTGACACATCAGGCATAGGCCAGCTGCCCCCTGGAGCTGACAGCCAAGGAACAACTCAAATACAGAAAGTAGAAACTGAGGTCACTATAAAACCAAGAAGAATCGGTGGGTCTAGGGCAGATCCTCATGGGGGGAGAGCCTCGATGAAACACGTCTCTGAGTAGGTGACATTTAAGCTGAGGCTGTGAAGGATGAGGAGGAGCCAGGAGCTGCAGGGGGGAAGGGATGCTGGAAAAGAAAATTCCAGGCCCAGGGAATGAATGGCCTCAGGGCACCTGGGAGACAGAAAGGACGCTATGACTGAGCCCCAGGGGAGATAAAGTAAGACAGGGAGGGCGCCTGGGGCGCCAATGGTGGTGGTGGGGGGAAGGGTCCCACAGCAAAGCTCTTTGGAAAGTCAGTCCTTCCTCCTGGGGCTGGGAGTGGCAGGAGAGGTTGGCCTGCATCCTGCAGAGGGGACCCAGGAGACGTGCAGAGGACATAGGGCCTCCCATGGGCCCTGCCTGGTCACGCTGGCTGCAGGAAGGCGTTGCCACCAGACAGCTGGGTGTGGTCAGGGGACCTGGTCTGTCTCTGAACCTGGGAGGGCACTGGTAGTCTTCTGGGTGCGTTGTCTGTTCCCCTACATTCCTCATGCACCCGCTCTAGGCCCGGCCCTGTGCTGGGCCTGATGATAGCAGGGTGACTCAGCCACAGTCCCTGCCCCTGAGGCCCCAGTGACGTGAGGAGACAGCCACACACTGTTAAAATCCAGGGTGTCGGGACCCAGCCCAGACGGGACCCAGGGAGCAGAGAGGGAGTGAGTCAGTTTGCTTGCCCATCTGGGCGGACAGCGGCGCAGGGGAAGGGCAGGAACAGGGGAAAGGCCCACCCAGTGCACGGGGCTGGGGGCGGCCGAGTGAGTTCTGAAGTCACAAAGAGCCTGGAAACTGACACTGGAGTCCACCACGTGGGGTGCAAGGCAGAGACAAACAGCAGCCTTCCCAGGAGCCTGGCAGAAGGGCAGACTGGGGGCAGCCGTCCTGGAGCACAAGCCGTGGTGGCCAGGCCGGCTTGATTTCTAGGACAAGTTCAAAATCGACACTGTGAAAGTTTCCAGCTTTTAACGGGTGGCATCATATTCGAAAATTAAAAAAGCCCCGTGCAGGCGCAAGGAAACCTATCTGTGGGTCACCACTTTTGGAGGACAGAACAAATGAAGGCAAATATAAGTTAGGGAAGATGTTCACAGGCACTTGGGCGGAGTGGACGGGGCTCCCTGAAAGGGTGTTTGGGAAGGAGTCAAAGAGGAGAGAGCTGAGCAGAAGTAATGCAAGGATAAGACCCCCGCCGGCACCACAGATGCCCGACTCGGCCCCTGTTTTCTCTCCATGTCACTGACGGGGGTCCAGATGCTATCTTTAGCCTCTTCCAACAGCAAAGGGAAGGGGACAGAAGCTTGACCCAGGGAGACTGTCCTCAGAGCTCCTGGTCTAAGACAACTGGGATCCAGAGCAGAGGATGCCAAGCAGGGAACTTGGGGAAAAGTTGTAGGAGTTTAGGACAGCCAGCTGGCCGGGCATTTAGCAGCAGGAACCTGCTCTAAGGCATAGCCTGGAAAAGACACACCCTTCTTCCAGCTCCTCCCTTTCTGCTGGGGCAGCTGACCTCTGGCCACTTTCGGAGTGTCACATAGAGGGTGGACACAAAGTTTGTGTGCAATTTAATATGTTAAGCTATTTTACATTGCACATGGACTTTATGTCCACCCTGTACAGAATGAGTTTCCCTAAAACTCAGCCTCTTCATGCAGTCAAGGTGAACCGCCCTGCTCCTGAGCTCTGCAGCAGCAGTGACGGCCTTAGTGACCCACAGCTCTTTCTGTGCTGGGTCTGATGCATGGCATGGTGGGCAAGAAGGGGGTGACGAGTGTCACTTCAGTCCTGTGGACTAAGCTCAGGGCAGAGGGCTGAACTGACTGTAGTCAATCCTCACCACCCCGTGACCAGGCAGGTTCTATTATCCCCACTTTCCGGATGAACAAACCAAGCCTTGGAAGGGCTGAGCGACTGGTCCACGGTGCCAGAGACGCCGTGCACCAGACCAGGTCCCCACCCCCTATGTGGTTTTGCTTCCAGTAATGCGGAGAGAAGACCCCAGGAAGGCACTTAAGTGACAGTTCCCGGCCTGAGAGGAAGAGAAAGAGAAACAAGCAAAACCCCAAAGATTGTGCAACCGTCTTGCTCCAAGTACAAAGACCAATATTCCCACAGTGACCCTGAGTCATTGAGAAAGGCTGAACTGTGCTCCTCTGAGCCTGTCCAGGAAGGTGGGGTGCCCGGTGCTTAGGAAACCTTGCTCTCACGGATGGCAAAATGAAACCACAATTGTCCCAGTCCCCAGACCTGGGCCTCTGGAAATACCTGTGGAAGGACGTGGGACAAAGTGTGGCAGACAGAGGGCAACTGCAACTACTAGCACAGGTCACATGTGGGGACTCCCCCAAAAGCCCAGATGGAGGGAGAGGGTCTTGCATGCAGTGGTGCATGTGTGCCCAGGGTTGCCAGGGCCGAGAAGCCCCCCAGGGCCATGGCCTGCATCCAGTATTTCCTTAGTACTCCTTCCTTCTCCCCATGGCCTGACCTGATTCAATAGTGCCTGTTGCCAGAGGCTCATCTGAGGATTCCCTGCAGAGGGAACCTGCTTTTGTGGCCTAGAGGCCAAGGGATCAGAGCAGTAGAGTGTGGGTTGCTCACTTTGGGCCCTGGTAAGGGGAGGCAGCTATGCCTAGGAACCCTCCCCCATGCCTGGGAGGACGCCTTAAACTGCAGGACACCTTGCAGGGACACCCAGAAGTACAGATCACCTGTCTCCCATCTCTGCCCACCACAAATAAAATCTCCTCGCCCTTCAAGTCCAGCTCCAATGCCATAAACCCCGGGTCACTATGGCTCAAAGTTTTCTCTCCTGCCTTGAACTTGGGAGATCATGACTTACCTGTGGTCTTGGGACCCATCTCACATAAGACTCAACAAACACGTCACAGGATGGCTGAGCACTAGGATGACGGCAGGTGAAGGAGACTGTTATGAGCTGGCAGAAGTCTCTTTCCATCAGGGACGGCCACCTTATTACTGTGAAACCTCTGCTGGGTATACAAAGGCTCCTAGAAGGGTGCCTGAGTGTTCTACTTTTGAAATGCCAAAGGTCTGTTCCTAGGACCGGTTGTTTACAAGTCAAGCCACTGTCAACAGCACTGGCGCGGTGCTGCTGGGTTTCAGGTCTCTGGAAGCAGCTCTTTAAATCTGGAGCCCAGCTCCTCACTGGGTGACGGCAGGGACTGGTCCTTATTTGTCTTAGTGTCATTTCGCCAAGCTCTCAGCAACAGGCAGGCATGGTGTTTGCACAGGGTAATTCTGCATGCTCTCTGAACATCAGGGGTTTGTACCTCTACTGCTAGCGGGGAACCTAATTCCTGGGAGACACGGATCCTGTCTCCTTCCTCTCAAACCTCGTCCCTTCTTCTCCCCTAGGAAGACACAAGGGCAGAGGCTCATCAAAGATTTACTGGCAGAGATGTGTGTGGTTTTGGAGGAAAAAACCTACTATGTGCTGTGCGCTTTGCTAGGGACCCAGTAGCAGATGAGCCACCATAGTGGGTGCCCATGTGGCACCTGTACACATGGGCCTTGCAGTCAATTCTGGCTAGGAACAGAATGAAGTTAAAAACCAAAGACATGGCTCGGCACCCACAGCACAGTGGTTATGGCACCAGCCACATGCACCACGGCTGGCAGGTTAGAGCCTGGCCTGAGCCAGCTCAACAACAATGACAACTGCAACAACAACAACAACAAAATAGCTGGGTGCTGTGGTGGGTGCCTATAATCCCAGCTACTTGGGAGGCTGAGGCAAGAGAATCACTTAAGGTCAAGAGTTTGAGGTTGCTGTGAGCTGTGAGGGTACAGCACTCTACTGAGAGCGACAAAGTGAGACTCTCTCTCTCAAAAAAAAATGACATCTGGCAAAAAGAGATGTGTCCTGGAGGTCACAGAGAGGGTGACAGATTCACCCCACAGCTCTTCAAAGAAAATACCAAGGGACACCCAGGCAAGAGGAAGCTGTTATGTTTAATTTGTTGATCCTCCTTCGCTGGAAGGCTAGAATCTACCTCCCCAGAAGTTTGGGGCTCAGAACATCAATGGATCCTGCTGAGGTCAAGACACTTGGGACCAGGCTCCATTGTCTGGGGGAACATGCTGCAGGGCTGAACAGGAGGGTCTGGTCTCCCAGCTCCATACCCCCACAGGCCAGCCCAGCCTCTCCGGCCCTGTGCTTAGGTAAACCTGGAGATATGCACGGTTTCCCAAATGGACAGACATAGGCTCTAAAGGTCATCAAAAAAAAGATGCTAGAAGGCTCCTTGGGTGAGGCCATCCTAGTCACCTAGGGTGAGACTTCCTGCACCTGCATTCCTTTGACTGCAAAGAAGGAAGTGGAAAGGTTAATAGCAGAGAATGTTAGTCTGCCAGTGCCATGGTAAGGAAGCCGAGCGGCTCCCTGTTCTAGAGGCCAGCAGTCCAAGGTCAAGGTGTCAGCAGGGCTGGTTCCTTCTGAGGGCAGCAAGAAGAACCTGCTCCAGGTCTCTCTCCTGCTTCTGGCAGCTGCTGGTGATCTCTGGGGTTCCTCAGCTTGCAGAGGCACTACCCTGATATCAACCTTCACCTCCAGCCAGTATTCTTCCTGGAGGCATGTGTGTGTCCAAGTGTCCCCCTTTATAAGGACATCATTGAAACCAGAGCAGGGCCCACCTCACTCCCATGTGACCTCATCTTTAACTAACTACATTTGCACTGATACCACCTCTAAGGTCACACTCTTAGGTCCTTGGGGTTGGGACTTCAGCATAGGAATTTTTAGGGAACACAACTCAACACATTAACACACAAAAGGAGCAGGGGTGGCAAATGTTTGCTGTACAAAGCTAGTTAGTCAATATTTACGGGTTCTCCTGACTTTGTTGTGCCCACCCAACTCGACAGCTGTAGTTCAAAGCAGCCTTAGAAAATCTGTAAACAAATGGGCTTGGCTGTGTTCCAATAAACCTTTATTTACAAAAATAGGTATCAGCTGGATTTGGGCTGTAGTGGCTGTAGTTTGCTGACCCCTGCCCTTAGGAATCAACCCCGGACTTTGGAGTAAAAGGGGCTTGCTTCTGGACTAACATCTGGGTGGCTTTGAGCAGGCTGTGGAATCTCTCCCAGCCCAGGTTTTCCACGTGCACAGCATTGAGGCAACACCTGACTCAGGGAGCTGCTGCTTTATCATCAAATTGTCTCCTCTGGCTCCAGCGCCAGGTGCCTTCTGCAGCCGGTACTGTTTGCTCTCATCTAACATAGGATGCGGATTCTGACAAGGAGCAGCCTTGCTTTTCTAACCCACAGAGATGGCAGGCAGCTGCAGACTTGGAAGAATGGAAGCGAATGAGGACGGTCAACACCTCCCAGCACTGTGCTGAGCACGCCACAGGCACGATCTAGGCCATCCCCGCAGCCCCAGTCTTACTCCCACACTGCAGGATGAGGGGGCTGAGCGGCTGGCCCGAGGACTGGCAGATGCTATGCCCAGGTCAGGATTTGAACCTAGAGCCCATGGTCTCCACCCCCTATAAGGTACTGCGCCCATCGTCTAATGATGACACAGACAAGTGCCACTCCACTTTCTAAAGCATAAAGGTAAATACTCCCACAGTGACCCTGAGTCTTTGAGAAACGCTGAACCGTGCTCCTCTGAGCCTGTCTGGGAAGGTGGCGTGCACAGGGCTCCAGGAAACCTTGTGCTCAGAGATGGCACATGGAACCACCATTGCTCCAGTCCCCAGACCTGGGCCTCTGGAAAGACCAGTTGGAGGAGCTGGTGCAAAGTGTGGGAGACGGAGGGCAACTTAAACTACCAGCACAGGTCACGTGTGGGGACTCCCCCAGAGCCCAGATGAAGGGACAGGGACTTGCGTGCAGTGGTGCACGTGTGCCCAGGGTTGCCAGGGCCGAGAAGCCCCCAGGGCTGTGGCCTGCGTCCAGTACTTCCTCAGCACTCCTCCCTTCTCCCCAACCCAATTCAGCGGCCCCTGCTGCCAAGCTGCGCCTCTAACCATCTGACCTCTACCCAGGCCAAGGGTGGCCCTTGTGGACTAGGAGGCTGTCAGCAGAGTGAGAACCCCACCCCCAAAAGACACTAATGAGAACAGAGACACAGCTGGCTGGCCGGACCTTCCAAGCCCCGGAAGTGCCATGTCCTGGCTACCGAATGTCACCTGGGGTTATTGGATTTCCTGGCACTGAGAGAACCAGAGCCCGGGAAAGCAATTCTGAGAGTGCCGTGTCATTACCCTAAGTGCAGCCGCCCCATTTTTAATCACCGTTCCCTACAGTAGGGCTGGGCTGGGCAGAGCTGCCCGGCAGCCCTCATTCCGTAAGTGCACCCTAGATCGGCTTCGGCTGAGCCA
Source organism: Arctocebus calabarensis (assembly GCA_963573935.1). NCBI lineage: Eukaryota > Metazoa > Chordata > Mammalia > Primates > Lorisidae > Arctocebus > Arctocebus calabarensis. Next base: position 6,982 of record CAUYON010047095.1, read on the forward strand.
GCAGGGTGGGGAAGGGAAACGGAGATGTCTGGGGGGCTCCGCCTCTGCCTGGGAATGTGGCCTGGCTCTCCCAGCCCTGGCCGGCTGCCTGCAGGGGAGGAAGCCGGGGGAGGAGGAAGAGACGGTGGTGGTGCAGACCCAGCTGAGCTGGGGGCCGAGCCTGTAGCTGCTTCTTCCCTTAAGGAGAGCCCCACTGTGTGACTTTATCCTCCCCTTCCTGCCTTGGCTGGGGCCCTCCTGCTCACCATAGGTTTCCCAGTTACCATTCTATACCCCAGTTCGGTCCCATCACTCCCAGTCTAAAGCCCACTAGGGCTCCTAGCCCCACTCGCCCCTAACTCGACTCCTGCTGGTGTCCCCCTCTCTTTTCTTTCCATCTCACTGGCCAGGGTGTCCTGTGCATTCTCTGACCTGGCCCGAGCTTCCATCATGGCCTGCTGGGGGACGTGCAATAACCTCCCCTGCCCCTACACCCCCATCCCCCAGTCTATCCTCAACGTAGTAGCCAGAGGATACTGCTGCTTCCAAATGCAAATGAGATCAAGTCCGTGGATCATGAAGTTCAAGTCCCTTATCCAGGACTGCACGAAACCTCCTCTTACCTCATCTCTCCTGCTCTCTCCCCTCCTTCCTCCTCCTGCTAAGCTGACTTCCCTGTCATTCCTGCCCCAGGCTCTGCTCTGCCTGGCAGGTGCCTCTCCTGGGCCCAGGGCTGCCTTCTTCCCGCTGGTGTGGGGTTCCAGAGAGACCCTCCTCAGTCATCGTGTGCAAAGGAGCCTCCCTGTTTGAATCCTTCAGAGCACGTCCCACCATCTCAGCTTCTTCCCCGTCTGTTCACCAATTTACTTCTTGCTTCTTTGATACCGCCTGGGCTGGAGGAGGCTTCCCAGTTTGCTCTGCTCCCTGGTGTCTTGTACCTTCTGTCCCCGGCCCAGCCTGCTGTAGAGGTCAGCTGGTATTTCTGGAATGAGTGACGATTTGTGTCTGACACCTGGCAGAGTGCCTGTCACTGTGAGTTTGACTCAACTGAATAGAGAAACACAGCAGCGGCCACTCGCTGCTAATGGAAGACCTACTAATTAAGTAGGTGAGCTCCTGAACCCAGCTGGGACCCCATCAGGGCCCTCCCCCACCCCAAACCAACAACTGACCCTTTTACTTAGATTCTGAGTTGAGCCCCACTTTCCTGAAGTGATCTCAAAATAAGACAGCAGGTGATATATCCCCTTGAAGTCCTTCGAGTCCCACTCAAGGGACACGATGTGTGACCCCCCCATCAGATACACCGAGTGGACCATGTGCTCCTTCAGCAGCCCTGACCCCAGCTGGCACCAAGGAGGCCCCAGAACTGCCTAGAAGGCGCCAACCTGGAAAAGCAGCAGGTCAGCACTTCCTGAGATTTGCTGCTTTAATATTAAAATATTCACAAAGAGAAGTATTATCACTGTACACGAGTTTCCTATCTGCAAATGAGGATTAACATCTGTTCCCGGTGCTTGGCCAGGACAGGACATGCAGTGGCGAAGTGTTGTTTTTGTAAAAGCGAGGCTGTCATATGGCTGCAGCCAGAAAGACAAGTACTCAAGCCAAGAGTGTCCCGAGAAGTCCAGGTTCTCGAGACTGCTGTTGATGTATTTTACTGTCACGTTACTGCTGGTGTAATAACGTCATCTAACACACAGACCGCAGGCAAGCTTCCCCATTCACCTTCATAATGTGGCTTTGCCCAACCCCCAACTCAAATAAAATCATGTGTTGCATAAACTGTCCTGGCTCCTGACTCTCCTTCAACGTGGAAGGTTCCATTTGCTCTCTGTGGTGCATTCATGGCATGGAGGTTTCTGAAGACTCTGGCTCAGCTGCCCTGCCTTCAGCCAGCTAATTTTTAGGAGCCGTGGTGCCCTGCACGTGGCATCCCATCAGGACCCCCTTGACATCAGTTGGTCCATTACTCAGATTTTCTCGTTCTTTCATTCCTTTTATCTTTGTCAATCAGCATTCATCTTTTTCCTGCGTTTCCCCCTCTTAATCACCTGTTTCTGTCATTATTCTTTTGAATGTTCAATCGTCCCATCTTTGCCAGCAGCAGCCCCTTCCCGCCAGTGCCTGGGCCTTAAGGACCCATCTGCCTCTGCCTGCCCAAGGACCAGAGGCTCCAGCCACATTTTATTTTCAAAGGCCCAATGCCTGGATCCTCTGCTTGTCCAAGAAGCCCTGGCTCCTTCTGGAAAGAAACAGCATTGAGAAACACAGAGGTGTGGGCACTAGTGTATGCGTTGCTACAGGAGGCTGTCACTGCTTTTTGGCCCTTTTCTGTGATTCTACTTGTAAATCATATTTTTATGTCATCAAAAGAGCATATGAATGCACCCACTCTAATCCAACACCTTCCCCCACTCCAGAGATCCTTTTCCTGCAGGAAGAACGCTGGTACCTAACAAGGTACATTGACACTTTTGCTCTATTCTACAGCAGCAAAAGAATTCCAGGATTATTACTCCAAAGACCTGCCATCAAATCTAACGTAAAAACTTCAAGATTTGCTTCCTGTTCTCTTAGGCCTTAGACTGTCTCCTACAAAGAGTGCATAGTGACTTGTGTCATATTTCTGACGTTTTATCCTCAAGGTATATCCCTACAAGTAGCCGAGTAGACAGGGTCCCTATTAGTAAAGGCTGTACCGGCAAAGGGTAAACACACAGGTGATCTTGCTGGATATAACCAGATTTGCTCCCACAGGGGTCACCTCATTTTGCCTTTCCACCGGCCACGTGTGGGAGCTGCAGCCTTGCTAACTGAGCATGCTGGGGTGTACTTTTGGGTTTTCATCAATCTGAGAGGTGAGCAATAATATCTCAGTGTTTCAATTTCCATTTCTAATAATCCCCTTCATCTGATGTGTGCATTTCCAGTCCCAAGACCAGGGCTCCTGAGGTCAGGTCCGGGGTTCGTCCTGCACCCCAGTCGGGGTAGAGTGGATGGGTACACAGTCTCACCCTGGCTTGAACAGTGCAGGTAGGTGATGTTCTAAATGCAACTCTGGCACCTGGCACAGGAGAAGGGCTGCTTTAGGTGTCTGGAGAAATCTCAGAAGCATGCCCTTCTCTTTTCTGGAATAAAAAGGCTGCCTGCTGCCTTTAACAGGCAAACACAGTTTTCTAGCTTTTGCTCTCATTATCAAGGACAAGCTGCAGGGCTCCTGCCATGGGAGCAGGGGCTTCCTGCACAGTGCTCCAAGTAGGCAGCAGGCCAGAGCAGAGGGTGCCTGCGTGGCTGCCTTTACTAATAGGGACCCTGTCTACTTGGCCAGCACCTGCACTTCCCAGGTCAGGCTCTTGGGCCACAGCATGATGTCTTCAGAAATTCAGGCAGCAGGAAGACCCAGTATTGCGTCCAGTCATTCCTGACATTACTCCATCACCTCCTGGCTGAACCCACGCCCTGGAGCCCTTTCAAGGTCTCAAAACCCTGAGAACAACAGCCCCAGCTGGGAGGGGAAAAGTAGGGAGACCCCGTGCCATTCCTCCCATGTCTAAGCCTGTCCATTTCTATCTAAAGTCCATTTTAAAGGCTCAGAGAAACTTCAGATATCCCAGGCAGGTGTTCGGTCTTGATGGCATCATTCGGAAGTGCTGGGTTGTAGGCGGGAAATGTCCAGGAGCTGAACCTGGTGCCTCCACCTGCCAGTGCGTCTGGGGTAAGTTCTTTCCATCCTTGAGCCTCAGTTACCTGAGCTGGGATAACAGGACCCATCTCCCAGGCCTGCAGTGGGGGTCAAATGCAGCGTCTATGCAGAGAGGCTGGCATACAACAGGTGTGCAATAAATGTTAACTGTATACAGGGGGCAGCTCTGTCTAGACAGATCACAGCTAATAGACCAGGCTGTCCCTTCTGACGGTGCTTCACGTCTCACTTTCTCCAAGTGACAAAGGCACCCTGGACAGGTCTTTAGTCTGAGCAAACTTAAAAGAGTATGCTAGAGAACTTGACAGAAAGGCATCCCTACCCCTTTTTCATCACGAAATTTAAGATGAAACAAGAGCAGATTGCTCTATATGCCAACCATAACCAATGAAGATGACCGCGACTCACAGCCAGGCTGTCCATGGACAGATGCAAACCTGTGCACTGCCCCCAAGTGCCTGGGGAGTGAGTCGGGTGGGAGCTGAGATGTGGCTGGTGCTGTGTAGGTTAGAGCAGGGCTGTAGCCACCTGCAGGAGGAAGTATCTCTCTGCTCCCGCGTCAAGCCCTGCCATGGGGGTGTAACCCCCAGGGACAGGGCCACACACAGGTACCACTGCCTCATCGCCAGGCTATAGCGTTCACGGGACTGTGTTCAATGAGAGAAGAGCACCTTTTCCTCACCTGTCTACAAAGCGGGTGCAGCTTTTCTCTAATTTGTGTAAGGACTCCAGGTAAGCTAGTGGGAGTTCTGTTAATACCTAAAAAGATGCATTTTACAAAATGTAGATCGGCCTCAGTCTCTTTTATGAGCAGAACTGTGCTACTGGGTCAAGGTTCCATTTTTAAATATCTGTTTTATGAACAGAGATAGTAAAAAGTAAGAAACCCCACTGAGCACTCAGGGCTAGGAGTTTGCCCCCATTACTAGCTTAGCTGGGCCATGTCACTATCCTCCAGAAGCCAGGGCTCTGGCTCTGGGCTACTTTGTCCTTCCCCCTTGGGGAAAAGTCTTCCTCAGTGTCACTTAGTCCCCATTGTTCTGCCAGGAGAGGCTGCTCTGGCCCTTTGGGGACCTGCCCCCCAGGCACATGATGCTCCCCTGGGAGACCACGTGGCCGTGGGGATGAGTAATGACGGGTGCCAGGATACACCGTCCTGTAGGGGGTCACATGCTCTCGCTGAGGTTCACATGGGAGACACACACATGCTAAAAGACACGTGCCTACTCCAGCCACTGCACCTTCCTCTCCTGCCTCCATCATTTCTCCCGGAGCCACCATCCGGAAGCTTTGTTCCCTTGGTGTCCACTGAGGATGTGCTCTGGGCTTTAACAGCTCCCTCCTCTACCTCCGCTCCCACCTGTCTATCACAGCATCGGAACGGCCTCTGAGACGCTCCGTGCCTCTGTGTCACGGGACAGATCACGTCTTTTTCAGGTCCATAAAGAATGGAGTGGTTTGTTGTGCCCTCGTAAATCACAATGCTGAATGGGCAGCCGCACTTGGGGATGCAGATGAGCCTGAAGCCGCGTGACAGATGCGCTTGTGGGCGGAGGAGCTGGGGCACGGATGCTGAATGTCACTGCTCCTGTCCAGTGGGGCAGGTGGGCCCCACAGCTGCTGCCTTGTGGCCGCTCGTGCATACCAAGACATCTAGCCTCCACACCTGTGCTTGTACCATCTTCTGACCAGCCTGGGACCTGCCTGCCCTCTCAGACCCCGAGTACTGATCAAGGGCCATAGATCTGTCTGCCTGGCAAAGTCCCAGTTGACACTTACTGTCCCAACACAACTTTGAACAGACCCCTCTTCTCTGGCAAAACTCTCTCAATTTAAACAAGAGCATTCTAAGCTTAGTAAAAGAATCATAATAAAATAATAGCAGCTGATATTTAACAAACAGGTACTATTTTAACTTATTTCATCTCCTCTTCTCAATCAGGAGTAGGCACCATTAAAATCAAGTATCAAGAGGACAGAGTAACTTATCCAAGTCCAACGAGAGGCAGGATTTGAACTCAGGACCCTAATTCCAGCATTCAGCACATCATTACTGCCTCCCACAAATCCTCAGAGCCCCTCCTCTGATCTCACACATCCAAGCCCCCGTGGGCATCCCTATCCTTGGAAGCTTTTGTTCCCCCAGGATGGGTCTTCTGTGTGTTGATCTTGGAGCCACCTGTTCATCCAGATTGAACTCCTGGAAGCCAAGGCCACATGCAAAGGGGACAAATGGACCCACAGACTCAGGACACAGCAAGAGCCTGGAAATGCCTATGATCAGCTGATTGCAGGGTCCAGCCCTACTGGGCTCACCTCCTATTTGTCTTTCGGGAGACTTGGCGGGGGAAAAGAAGAGACCAGACTTGGGGCCCCAAAGCCTGGTCCCACCTGCTGACCATATAACCTTGGGCAAGTCACAAGACCTGTCTGAGCTTCTATTCTTCACGTGTAAAGAAAGGGCGAGCACAGAGGCGGTCTTGTAGGATGGGGGAGGATGGCGTAAGCTGCCATTTACTCTTCTGGTTGAGGGCATGTGGTAGGTGCTCAGTGAAGAGTGGTCCCCTTCCATTCTGTCATTTCTCTCCCGAGAACTTGGGCTTAACCAAGAATCACGGAGGGCATTCTTCCTTTCTTCAAATAAATATCTTCCAATTGCTCAAACAGGGGAATCTCTGCTGGGGAAAGCTCTCTTCCCAGGCCCCACGTTCAGTGTAATATGGCAGAGACAAAGCATCTCTTATTTTGAGTCACTGCCTTCTTCCTATACCTCCTATCCCTAAATTAATCACAATCTTCCTCATTCGCTCTTAACACATTTTTAACAGCATCAGAGAAACAGAGACCACCAGGCCTTGGCACCTGATTGTGGTTCTAGGAGCAAGTCAGAAAGCCCATTTCTGCCTGGAAAGTGCTTTCTCCTCCCGGGGAGCAATGCCATGCCCATGCAACCACCCCCATGGCACCTAGAGCCATTAGCATGCTCTGCGGCCACTGGCCACCAATGTGAAGTTGCCCCACCGGTCAACAGACACAACTGTCCCACCTAGATGATCACACACCTTGACCACACTGCCCATGATCACATCAATCAAGCTGCCAGATGCTTTTGAAACTCTAGATGCCCCAGAGAATGTCCAACTTGATTCTTTCTGCTCTTCTTCTGGACCCAGAGGCTCTAACAGGTGTCTTAAGAGCGTCACTCCCAAACCACACCCCTCCAGAGGCTGGGCTGGAGAGGCTGCTTGCCCAAGCTCTGGGCCATGAACATCTCCATGAATTATTCTGATTCAGGCCTTGCCAGCAGAGTGTGCGCCCAAGGAAACGATTTCCAGCATGAACCGGCCATAGCTGGGCATGGGAGGGGTGAGGAAGGAAGGCCTTTGGGGAGACAGCCTTTGCCTAGAACTGACCCTTTGCTCTCAAGATGCTGATGTGTCCCCCACGGCAGGTGTGAGTCTGAACAGATGCTGGCCAACACTGAGCACTGCCCAGAAGGGCAGGCGAGAGGCCCTGAATGGTCCTTTTGAGCATGCAAGCTTGGAACCTCTAAGCCAGTTCTCTAACAACACTCTCCTGGGAGGTCCTGCAGGATAAATGCCTAGCGTGGTGGGCCTGACCAGAGCCACCTGGTTGTTCTCTGTTCAGGATGCCAGCAGGGCCGTGCCAGCCCAATCTACAACCTGACGTATGGTGAAGAAAGACAGGGTGTGCCGTTCTCTTCCTCCCACTGACGACATCCACTGCCCGCCCCTCCCCTCCCCCCAGCAGGTGCATAAACTCAGAGGCTGATGACTCAGGGGCCGGGGAGAGAGAAACTTACTCAGGCGATGCATTCCATGGGTTCTGGTGGCCGCACAACAGGGAGACAAAGGTCAGTGCTCAGGACAGGTTACCTAACCAGAAAATCCAGGGCCAAGGGAGGACACCTGAGCATAGGGAACTTTTGGAATCTGGGACAGAGCTGTGGGTGTGTACCTGTGGAGTGAGCCCTCCCTCCGTTCCCCACCCACGGTCCCCACCACTCCTGGGTGACAGTCACCGAGTCTCGCCTCTGTCTCTGTCACCTCCCTTTTCTCCCAGCTTTTCTCATTCCTTAGGAACAGGACTGGAAGCAATCCGGTGGCTGAGTGACAGACACAGACACTCTTCAGATCCTGACTTCAGGCACTCCCACAGCCCCACCCCGGGGAGTGACAGTCCCAAAGACCCGATGTTGTTTGCAATCTCAGGCCTACACCACAGCCCAGTATCTGGGTCCCCTGCCCTGTGTGCAGCCCAATGCCATGCACTGAGTGGATGACAGAAGGGCTAACAGTCCCAGGATGGCCAACACTCGCTGAGCTGGGCCCCGTCTCCAGCGCTTGGGTCAGGGCAAACAGCTCACACACTCCTGCCCGAGCCCACGGGTCCTTGCCAAAGACCTCTCTTTCCCTGGGCAGCACGCCTGCTGGAAGGGCCTAAGTCAGAACAATTCTTCCAGGTCTCTCTTCATGGTCTAGAGCAGGGGTCCTCAAATTACAGCCCGCGGGCCACACTCGTTGATGTGAATTGTTATTTGTTCCCATTTTGTTTTTTACTTCAAAATAAGATATGTGCAGTGTGCATAGGAATTCGTTCATAGTTTTCTTTTTTAAACTATAGTCCGGCCCTCCAACGGTCTGAGGGACAGTGAATTGGCCCCCTGTTAAAAAAAGTTTGAGCACGCCTGGTCTAGAGCTTGGGGGTGAGCAAGGTCTCCAGACTGCAGGGCCTGCCAGTGTCAGTGGGCTAAGTGTGGCACTGGGATCTAAGTCCTGAGGTTTCTCTTTTTCCTCCTGGCCTCTGCAGCAGGCCGGGCCCAAGGACGTGCCATGCTTTTCCCACTTCTACAGCGGGCTGCTGACGTCTGGCTTTCTCAGAGGTCTGGCGGGTTTTCCTCCCTACCACTCTGGGTGTGCTGCTGAGCCCTGTAGGAACAGGAAGGCAGGGGTGACAACAGGAATCCTAAGAACTCCCATCTTCCAGATGAGGCCTGCAGAGGTTGGGGAACCTGGGGGAACACCAGGCCGAAAAGCCATGGGCTTTGGGCTCCTGATTGCTCACTCTTGTCGCATCCCCCACCTGATTCATGGGGCCAGTCTAGCCCTAGGGCCACATCATAAACAACTGTTAGCCACGTCCACACGCCAGAAGCGGTGGGCTCCCCGGGGACTGTGCAGTGCGCTGGCCGGCCAGGCAGGTCTAAGAGCCAGGCAGGTCTCCCGTGGTTTCAACGTCACCTCCCAACAGCTCAGTTCTCTGGACCTCAACCTTCTCATGTGCAAAACAGAGAAAAATAACACACAGGGCTGCTGAGAGGATAATCTGAAATAATTCATGGGATTATATTCCAGGCATGCCCATAAAAATATTTCATAAATATAAACCGTATCATTACATGTATGTTAAATATAATTTTTAAAAATATTATTATTTTCAATAATAATAATTATTAAAGCCATTAGATTTGAATCTTGGTCTTTCCCCAGCTATAGCATCGAGTAGCTGGGTTAGAACAACTCCTTTGTAAGTTGGTCTGAGTTTGGGTTCAGTGCCCCCCAAAATGCCTGTCTGTCTTCCTACTCCCATCTCAGGCTCTGGGCACAAAGGCCTGTCCAGCTTGCCTGATTGTCTGCAGCTCCTATCTCAGCCACTGGCCAGCCCAGGTGGCCTGAGCTATTTAAAAAGCTGGGCTGGAGCCCAGCACTTCCAGCTTCAGACCTCGCTGGTCCCTGTCTGGTCCTGGAATGTGAGCTCAGGAACTCTAAACACCGGGGCCTCTCAACGGGACAGGGCTCTGTAGATTCTCTGCTCTGCCCCTCACCCTGGAAGCTGGCTGGCATGGTCAGCCCCACCCTGAGGACTGCACCCTACTGGGGCTGGGTCTTGGCTGTGACCTGCTGCAACAAGCACACGGGGAAAGAAGGCAAGCTCAAAACCACCCCAGTGATGTAGCTTATGAGATGCTAAAATACTCGTACATCCAAAACATTCCGTATTCCCAGGACTCCGCATTACTTCATCCTCTTTTTCAAAACAGCTTTACTGGTTGTCAATGGCGTACCATCTAACATGACCTGACTGCTGTATGTGCCCATAAAACCGTCACCATAGTCGAGACAGTGAACGTAGCCATTATCCTCCTTCCCCCATTTCTTCCGTGCTGTGGTAGGATCTGTCTCTATAGATGAGTTACATTTTCCAGTCTCCTGTGAATGGGAATCACGTAGCACATATGGCTGCTCCTCCCAACTCCGTCACTTGGTATCATTGCTTGGAGATCTATCTGTGTTTTTCCAAGTATCCATAGTTTATGCTTTATTACCGAACAGGATTCCACTGTAGGATGTTACCAGTTTGTTTATTCATCTGCTGATGGACATATGGATGGCTTCCAGTGTTTGGCTACTGCAAATAAGCCGGTAAGACCCATTGCATACAAGTCTTTGTATGGATGTATATTTCCCAGGACAGTAAACACCCAGAAGTGGAGGAGCTGGGTCATCATCTGAGCCCACTTTAACATTCCCATTTCCCCACGGTATCCATTACACAATCCTCTCCTACGCCATACAATTTCCTCTCTGCTATGAGGCTTATTGCCCGCCTCTCTCCCCTCTGTGGCAGATGGTATTTTTGCAAAGATGGACACAACGGTATCTCCCACGGCACATGCTTTTTATAGTGTGGAGTCTGGCTGGTCTGTCAACAACAGAATGTGGCGGAAGTGATGCTAAGTGACTCTTGAGGCTAGGGCCAGAGAAGGCTGACAGCTTGCACTTGGTTTCCTGAACCCTCTCTGTGGGAGCTCTGTGGCTCCACGGAGAAAGTCTGACTACCGTGCTGGAGGGGCTTCAAATGCTCACGTGGCTGCTGGTCCTAGCGAGGCCCAGCCAGGTCACCAAGGCTCCAGGTACGTGAGTGAAGCCCTCGTGGAGAATCCAGCAGACCACCACAAGGGACCCCTGCTACCACCACGTGGAACCTAAGAATCGTCCGGCCAAGCCCTGCCAAATCCCTGCCCCACAGGATCACGGGATATAAGAAAAGTAGTGGTTTCCTATGCCCCCTAACATGGGGAAGAGGCGTATTACATGGCAGTAAGAACAGGCACACCCTTCTAGAAGGTAAGCTCCATGACAAATGGATCTTTTTAGTCTATTCTGTTCACAGATATACCCTCCAGTTCTCAGTACCATGCCTGGCAAGTGGTGAGACTTCAACGAGTATTTGTTGAATGAATGAACGGGCTTCTACTAAGATTTTATGAACGCTGAAAAGATTTCTACTGATGGAAAGCCAACACTGGTGCAACGGTGACGGAGCTATGTCAGACGTGAAATTTCAGATCCAAACGCTGAGACTTCCAAGCTGTATGAACCTCTTTGTGCCTTGGTTTCCCCAAATGTAAAGGCAGGTAAACACATCTATGTCACGGGGTTGTTCTGGGGACAATGTGAAGAGAAGGCATACGAAGTGGTCAGCACAGAGCTGGCCCCTGGGAAATGCTTAGTAAGGTTCGCTAAATCCGAGGGAAGCTGGGTGGTCCCTGTTCCCCTGCGCTCCCTCCGATGTTTTATTCAATGTTCACACGGCCCTGCTTCTTCCTCTGCTGATGGCCCATCAGCCAAAGGGGATTTCTAAAAAACAAAAAAATCTTAACACCCAGGTCCCTGCCTGAGGCCAGGACAGCATTCCCTGGGAAGCCAACAAGGGCTGTGGGGAATCAGGGTTGAGGACTCTCAGGCAGCCTTGACCCTGCCTCCACGGCTGCCTCGGGCCAGCGCTCAACCAAGCCAAATGTAGCCGTCGCTCCACCCCAGGGGCCAGCTCTGAAGATGACCGCTTCCCAGGTTCACGCCAAAGCTCTTCTCCTAGAAGGGAGGTCAGCGTGGCTTTTGTTTTCCTGATACACTTTCAGGGCCATGTCCTGATCCCGTCGCAGCAAGGTGGGCAGGGGGACCTGCACAGTGACACAGTGATGGAGAGCACGCTCCAAAGAGATTTCCGGGGGTCAGACGCGTGGCCTTTTGAAAGGGAGCTGTAGAGACTGGCTTTTCTCACGCTGAGTCCTGCCCTCTTCTGCTTGGCTGGAGCAAATCTGACCTTCCTGGGGATTAATTAAAAGCTGAGGCACAGGGTCTGTAGCCCTGGGTTATACCTTAAATACAGCCTCTGCTGCAGCCTCGACCACTGGCCTTGCCTGGGGTGTGTATGTGTTCAGTGAATTGCACAGAGAAAGACAGAATTGTCTCCTGCGTCTAAGAGACCGGGGTCACAGCATTTATTCCCTGGGACAGTTTCCAGAGCAAAGGCTAGGAATATATGAACTAATCCCGGTGCCTTCAGGGCCATCTGCAGGACGGTGAACTACAGATCTACAGATCTTCTCTTCCTCCCCACTTTCTCATCCTGCCCCCCTCCCTTTGCTGCTCCGCCCCACCGCCCCCCCCCCCAGACCTGCAAAAATCTGCTAAATATCTTCAGAGATCACGGGTTTGGAAATCATACTTGCTGAGGGTCAAGCCTCGGCTCCAAAACCAGCTAGCTAAGAGACCTGAGAATTCCTCGACCTCTCTCATCCCCATTTTTGGGTAACAAGAGTTAAGGAACATTATCCATCCAAGGGGGGAGGGGGTGTAGGGAGGATCAATGACTCATGCAAGCAAAGCAATTAAGGGAATGTCTGGCACATCCCAAGCGCTAAATAAATGTTGGCACTTAGTAAATGTCAGCCAAAACGATTACTACTCAGAAGGGATGTGGTGTGTCCACACCTCAGTCATCCAGCTACAAAATGGGCATCTAAGTCCCTGCCACGCTGTCCCCTCCCCGCCCGTCACCAGCAGGGAAGATGGGTTGAGCTCTAGCAAATGTTTCTAACACAAGTATCAGATATGTGTGGGTGAGTCCTCGGGGGGGTGGGGGGGGGTGGGGGTGTGTGTGTCTGTTTACGTTCAAACTAACCAGTCTTTGCTTTTTCTCAGGACAAGTGGAAGATTTTCATGATTAGAACCTCAATACAGAATGGAATCTACTCTAAATCTGCTTGAGGCGCTGAAGCCGATGCAAGAAGGCACTTGTCAGGGAGACAGCGTGGGGGACAGCGTGGGGGACAGGGAGACAGCGTGGGGGACATGGCTGCGGAAAGGGGAAGATATCGGCTGCCTGTCCAACTCGTGCAAAGTCAAGGACTTGGGGTCAAAAGTCCCAGACAAGGGCAAGACATCAGTCCCTTGGGTACAAAGAAACCCTAATACTATTGCTTAAAAGGCAAAGGGGACAAAGTTTGCTGTAATGTGTACAGCAAACACAGAAACCCAGAAACTCAGGCTCTACCCAGATTCTGGAAACAGTTCTATTTAAAAGGACCTTTTGTGGTGGACTGTGGTCATAATGGCTACCAAGGAACTGGCCTTGTGGCGCCCTGTCCATGTGATACAGGGCTTGGTCAGGTGGCTGGCTTTAACCAATAAGACATCAGCAAACGTGAGGCAGGAAATGGCTTAAAAGTACCTGTGGGAGGTAATCTGCGATGTTAAGGACCTTCATGGGGTTTTGTAAATCTCAAACTCCTCTAGCCCCTGTCGGAAGCAGCCAGGGTTAGGCTGCTGGAGACGGACCCACTCTCAGCCGGCAGCAACAAGAGAACCACCAAAGATCGGGGCACTTCCTCCAGCTGAATGTAAACTACTGTCAACTGGATCAAATTCAGAGTGTAAGACACCTTTATGCAGCCTCTGTTAACAATATGTAAAAGCAGTCGGTAGTATATTGGGAAGACTTTCTGTCTGTAAACTTTCTGGAAGTGTCCACTGATTTCTGAGTTTTACCAACTCTGAGTCTTCCACACTGGGGCTGTGGGACAGAGGGGTTGTTGGGTCTGGGCAGGGGAGTGGGTGGGAGCTGCAGCAGCCACCCCTCCCCACCCCAGGACCGTAGAGTTGGAGGCCTAAGGAACAGCGGCCGCTCTGAGCGCGTGAATTACTAAAGAGGAACCTACAAATCCAACCCAGGGCAACGGGCTGCCCAGAAGATGAATGAGACCAGGACCAGAGGGAGGATGTGGGGAGGGAAACAGGAAACACCAAGTAGCTTTTCAAACCCACACTGCGCTGTGGTGACAAGGATGTGTGTACAGGAGAGCAAGTGGGCACAGACGCCCAAGCAAGGATGACACATCGTTCCATTTGACAGTCGCTCGGGCCACCTACTTCCCTGCTGTCTGCAGGCCTGGTTATACCTACAAAGGCAGCTGGAACTCAGCTGCACCTGCTGGGAACCGGAAGGACAATGGTCCTCAACCCGCCAGACCGCTGGGCCTAAAGCATTGTCTGTAGCCTAGAACCCTTGGAAGCAGGAAAGTCTCCATCACAGACTCTCATCAACGAGCGTGGCTGGCCTTTTGAAAAAAAAATCTGATTCAATCACCTTGCATCGAGAGTGCGCTGTGGGTGGCAGGCATGCCACGGATTCTGGGCAGGGCCTGGATTCTCTGTTTTTTTCTTTGAGACAGAGTTTTACTTTGTTACCCTCGGTAGGATGCTATGGCATCGTAGCTCACAGCAACCTCAAACTCTTGGGCTCAAGTGATTCTCTTGCCCTCTTGCCTCAGCCACCCAACTAGTTGAGACTACACACAATGCCCAACTATTTTTAGAGTGAGGTCTTACTCTTGCATAGGTTGGTCTCAAACCGGTGAGCTCAGGCAATCCACCCGCCTTGGTCTCCCGGTGTGCTAGGGTTACAGGCCTGAGCCACTGCGCCCAGTCCAGGCCTGGATTCTCTGAACCACAGGCACAGTCACAGGATCTAGTGCAGGGAAGTTTTCAGAAAGTGTCTGGCAAATGAGCAAATTAAATGAGAAAGTTTGATTCCTTCCAAGAGCTCAATGTAGGACAGGTGACTCCCTCGGAGGTAATAGAAAAGGCCCCCCAGGCCCACCACAGTAGAAAAGCCCCACCCCCACCCCCCACCCCGGCCCACCATCCTCCACCGAAGAAAGGAGTCTCTTCTCTGTACTCTGAAAGTGTCTGCTTTGTTCAGCTAAGGAAACCAGCCCTGTACTGGGTGCTGTGTCCCCTAGGGGTCTGTTAGCGAAACAGAACACCCCTGTGTGCTTAATCCTGCTCAGGACAGACCCTGCATTAGTTTCCAGCTCCTAAAGTGGCTAAAATTGTGGTGATGGGAGGATTATACATTTTCAAGAAGCTCTAGGGTAATCAGTTTCCTTGCCTTTTCTGGCTTCGAAGGCACCTGCAGTCCTTGGCTGGTGTCCCTCCATCTTCAAAGTCAGCAATGGTGGGTGGCATCCCCACCCTGACTCACTCTGGCCTCTGCCTCCTCTTCCACTTCTTCTTTTTTTGTTTTTGTGGTTTTTGGCCAGGGCTGGGTTTGAACCCACCACCTCTGGCATATGGGGCCAGCACCTTACTCCTTTGAGCCACAGGCGCCGCCCATCCTCTTCCACTTCTAAGGCCCCTAATGACAGCACAGGACCCACAGGATAATCCAGGCCGAATTCCTCATCTCAAGGGCATCTGATTAGCAACCTTGGTTCCCCTTTGCTAGGAGCTGGACGTCTTTGGGGGGAGGGAGACAGCATTCTGCCAACCACAAGCTTTTAGTCCACTGGGCAGGGACACTGATCCAGAAAGTTTCCTAGAAGACATGAAACTTGAACCTGGACTCAGGGAAAGAGTGCCCAGCAAGAGGCTAGGGGAGAACGAAGCACTAATGCCATGACCCGGAGGGGACAGAAGGGACATAATACTATAGGCACATTCAGGACCCACATGATGTAAACACACATCCATCCATCCGCACGGTGTAGGAAGGACAGGGACTGGGCTGCAAAGGTGGAGGGTAGAGAAGGGAAATAGGGACAGTCGAAGACACCCCACTTCTCATAGTGACTCCTACAGGGTCCCTGGGCTTCTCGGTGTGGCCCCTGAGGGTCACCATGATCCTCTCCCACCATCCCCTGCAACAAAGTCTCAGCCTCAGGGGTCCTGGCCCACCCCATATACCATGGGTCCTCAAACTTTTTAAACGGGGGCTAGTTTACTGTCCCTCAGACTGTTTGAGGGCCGGACTGTAGTTTAAAAAAAAAACTATGAACAAATTCCTATGCACACTGCACATATCTTATTTTGAAGTAAAACAACAAAATGGGGGTGGTGCCTGTGGCTCAAAAGGAGTAGGGCGCCGTACCCATATACCGGAGTTGGTGGGTTCAAACCCAGCCCCGGCCAAAAACTGCAAAACAAACAAAAAAACAGAATGGGAACTAATAGAAATACAATATTTAAAATGAAAAAGAGAAGGGCCCCCTATCTGCAAAAAAAAAAAAAAAAGGCCCTAATTTCAGAAAAAAAGGCCCCCTTAACTGCAAAAAAAGGCCCCACTAAGTGCAAAATTAAAAAAAGTAGACCTCCTAACTTCAAAAAAAAAAAAACTCCTAACTTGTTCTTTTTTTTTTTTGTAGAGACAGAGTCTTACTTTATCGCCCTGGGTAGAGTGCCGTGGCGTCACATTGCTCACAACAACCTCCAGCTCTTGGGCTTAAGCGATTCTCTTGCCTCAGCCTCCTGAGTAGCTGGGACTACAGGTGCCCGCCACAGCACCTGGCTATTTTTTGTTTGTTTGTTTTTGCAGTTCGGCCGAGGCCGGGCTTGAACCCGCCACCTTCGGTATATGGGGCCGGTGCCCTACTCGCTGAGCCACAGGAGCCGCCCTAACTTGTTCTTACCTCGGTCCTCAGGCAGTAGCAGGCTCTGCACAGGCAACTCGTGACTCATCTGATCAAGAGTCTCAGTCTCAGACTGAGAGGAGGAGTCGAGAGACAGAGAAAAGGAGGGGAGTCAGAGAGTGTGGTGCACATTCCATACATGCGGATTGTGGCCCGGGTGGAGTTGGCTGCTAAGCAGGACAGGCAGCGGTGGCAAAAATACCCAGCAAGCCGGATAAATATCCTAGGCGGGCCACATGTGACCCACAGGCCATAGTTTGAGGACCTCTGCTATACACAAACCCATTTCTTGCCTTTGTTCCAGCTGTTTCCCCAAAGTAAAACCCAATCTTGAGCATCACTCAAGGGCTTCAGAGTCGTACTGTGGAAGTTCAAACCTGGCTCTAACCAGGTACTGCTGTGTAACCATGACACATTCATAAGCTCTTAGTACTTGGGAAATGGGACGATGACAGCACAAACCTCACAGGCTTGTTGTAAGGATAAAATGAGTTAAAGTTCTATAATGTGTAGCATAATAAAAAATGCTCAAAAATTTAGCTATCACCACCCCCAGTATCACTGCAGCGGTCTGCAAGGAAAACTATCTTCATAACAATACTTTATGGCGGCACCCATAGCTCAGTGGGTAGGACGCCGGCCATATACACTGAGGTTGGCAGGTTCGAACCCAGCCCAGGCCAGCTAAATGACAATGACAACTGTAACAAAAAAAAAAAATAGCCAGGAGTTGTGGCGGTGCCGGTAGTCCCAGCTACTTGGGAGGCTAAGGCAAAAGAATCACTTAAGCCCAAGAGTTGGAGGTTGCTGTGAGCTGTGATGCCAAAGTACTCTACTGAGGGTGACAGCTTGAGACTCTGTCTCAAAAAAAAAAAAAAGAGAATACTTTGATGTTAGCTGCTTTTTTTACTGTGTCATTCAAAAGCAATGGTGATTAAAATGCTGACATCTTAGTAGAAATTATGGCAATTGCATCAAATTGCATTACTAATCATTATGTTCTTCACATCACATATTTACAGTTTAATGAAAGGAGTTTTCCATAGCCATATCCTTGATGAAGCCGTAAAAATTACTAATTTTATGTAATCTCTTGAGTGCATGTCTTTAATAAAATGGGATGTAATTTAAAGCTCTTTTGCTACAGACCAGAGTACAAGGGCTATTGCAAGGAAAAGCATTTGTGTGTCTCTTTGAGTTGCAAGCTAAACTAGCCACTTTTTCATAGCTCGTTTGTACTCCAAAGAATGACTGACATACAAACTGCTATTTGGCAAACTAACAAACTATGGTTAGAAATGAACTAAGGGAGCCCGTTACCTCTAAGAAAACAACTGCCAGGATTTGTTGCCAATGATAAAACTTGAACTTTCAAGTAAAAATTAGAATTTTACCATACCTCATCTAGCACCATGACTTTAACAGTTTTTTTGGACTTTAAAGACTCTTGTGATGAGATTGCTGGTGATGTTAACACATGTGAATTTTTACACTAGATGAAATAAGTCAACATTTGGACGATCGCACACCTTTTGAACCAGTATTTTCCAAATGATCACTGTATGGTGTTTAAAAAAGTCATGTGTGGTAAAAGGCCCATTGCGAAGTGCAAATTAGACTAGTGGCTTTTAAATGTGGCAGAGTACAAAGAGTATTAGATAAGGTTTCAGATTCCACACTGAAATGAACCTTCAAGAAACTACCACTAAGTGAGTTTTAGCATGATAGCAGAGAGGAAAATCTGTAATTATCTAATTAGGCTATTAATCTACTCTTTCTTTTTCCAACAACATACCTATGTGGTGCCAGGTTTTCAACCAACACAACAAATCACCATAGATGTGAGGAACAGAGATGAGAACTTAGCAGTTTGCTATGAAGCCAGACCTCAATGAGTTTGGCAAGAATTTTTAAAAATGAAAACAAAAAAACAACTGCTGCTCTTCTTACTCAAATCTTCTTGTTTGGGAAAATACACTTTCCATTAAAAATATAATTTTAGGGACCACATCTATCGGGCATCTTAGAAGGGTACAGGTAAAACTTACTAAATGCAGAATATAAATGTCTGAACACAATAAGTAAGAAAATGCCATGAAGGCTATGTTAACCAGTTCGATGAAAATATTTCAAATTGCATATGAAACCAGCACAATGTACCCCATGATTGCATTAATGTACACAGCTATGATTTGATTAAAAAATGTATAATTATATTTACGTTAACATATCATGAGGTTACTATTACTATTATTATTGGAAAATATCGAAGGTTTAAGTATTGTTCCTCGTGTTACATTCTGAAAGTAATGGTAAATGGTATTACTTTCAGAAATGGTAAATACCAATAGATCCCACACCATATAAACAACAGCTATTTGGAGTCCTCAATTTTGTAAACATGTCGAGTGGTCCTGAGACCAAAATGTTTGAGAAATGCTGTCCTAAGAAAATAAACAGATCCACATACATGGGTCTTTACTGTAGCTTGATATAATGACAAAAAAGAAATAAAGGAAAAAAAAGAGACAGAAACAGACGTGGAAACAACTTAAGTGTTCAATAATAGAGAAATGGCTAAATAAATTATGGTGGCTCCATTTGGTAGATCATTATGTAGTCATTAAAAATTATGTTTTCAAAGACTATTTATTGTTGTGGGAACACGCTGAACACTCTCAACGTGCTGCTAAGAGATTTCAAAAGGAAAAAGGCCAATTCTCATTATCATCATCTCTGGGCTGCCTCGATTCCTGGAGAAACCGTAAGAATGGGGAGGCCTGAGGAAATTAAGAGACACCCCACGTGTGCAGGGTAGGGATCGGGCAGTTTACACATCTGATACCATTTCTTCGTAAACGATCAGGGCTCTGCCTTTAAACTCACAATGAGAACAAAATTCTAAAGCAAACGTTCCCATGCTCATTCCCAAGGAAACAAAGGAACCTCCTAAACCCCCATTTCTTGATTCTTTTCGTTGCTTTGATGTTGAAAGCCAGGACAGGTATCTTGGGTGTTTGCCTGAGTTGCTAATCCTCTCACATGCTGGAAAATTCAGGTCTCATCCAAACCCAAAGACCGATTTGGGGGTGGGCAGGGGTCTGCCAAGATGGAAGTCTTTGGGGGCGTTGCTTCCCCCCCAACCAGGGGGACACTGATTGTTAACAAGTGTCGTCCAACATCTGCTGCTTGCTTTGCTTGTGCGTTTATTCTCACTCTCCTCATTACCGGCACATAAATCCCTTTTCATGCCCCAGACTCCTTCTGCCCACATCTGTCTGCAATTTACTCACCACGTGCTGTGGCTGGTGAGAGGAAGCATCTTATTTATGACTTTGCAGAATTCCAGGCAGGGTGCTCTGGGCGGCTGAGGGTGCCTAGTGCCTAGTGCCTACCTCACTGCCTTTCAGGAACATGGCTACCTTGAGCTCAGATGGGCTCAGAAGTAGGGGCGAGGCTCTCAGGTCAATGCCTCCAAGAAGATTGGGAGGTTCGCCAAGCCCCTCCAGGTCCTGCCCTGCAAATCTGATAATCATTCAGTATTTGCACTAACAGTACCAAGCACTGAGCTAAGCACTTTATATCTCATTTAACCATCACAACAACTCCCTGACTTGGCTACTAGTATTGTACCAATTATAGGAAAAATAAGTATTGTTATTACTACCCTCGACTAAGGAACAATGGTTCAGAGAGGTTAAGGAGTTTATCCAAGGTCACACAGCTAGTGAATGGTAGAGCTGGGATTCGAACCCAGATACACCATCCCCATCACTGAGCTAAGACAGCCTCTGATCTCTCCCATCCAGGCCAACGACCACACCCAGAGAGAAGCTGAGGGGTATCAGTAGCAGTCTCTATGCTAATTAGCTCTGTAACCTTGGCCAAGTCACTTAACCTCCCTGAACCTCATTCTGGCGTCTCTATCTGTGAAAGGGGGTTAGTAGCTGCTGGCGGGACTGTGGTGAATGGTAAATAAGGTACTCAGATCAGTGCTGGTGCAGAGAAGAAGCTTAGTCAAGCTTTCCACTAATGAACACTGACATGTCCTGTTGTTTATGTTATCATTCCTACAAAGGGGCCACCCCCTGGGGCAGCTCTCTGAGTCCCTGGGCAAGGCTGGTCAGAAGAGAGTTAGCAAGAATTGCCTGCACAGCTCTGTTGCCTTGCAGGCTGACGGGAGAAAGATGGACATGATGATAACAGAAGGTGTGATCACCTTTTTAGACACAACCTCCTGCAAAACTTCCATTACTCAGATCACAAAACTGAGGCTTAGGGAGGCTAAGTTGTATGTCCAAGGAGCTGGGAAGTGGTGGGGTCAAGAAGCCTCTGTTTACTCCCCTCCTCAGCCCCTCTGGGACTAGAAACAGACGAGGGAGATGTTTTTTTCTTCCTCCCAGATCCAGAAGAGCAAATAGTGGTGAGAATTCTGTCTCTGGCCAAGGATGTGGAAGGTGAGTTTCTCTGTCCCTGGAATGCACACTGGGAAAGGCGGCTGAGAGCACATTTGGCCATTTCCCGACTCTCTGAGGATCGTAGAGCTCAGCAAGAAAAAACAATATCAGCTTGCATAGCCTGGGCCCAGCAGAACTTTCTCGTGGGAGAGTCTCAAGACCTGGGTTTCCGTCCTGAGAAGTTCTGAGCCCCTGGGGAGCTGGGCAGGGAGGGCAGCTGATATGAATCTGCTGCTGATCTAGGGATGGCTGCTTTGTGCTTGGCAAAGTGACTTCTCAGTACACAGTTGGCCACACCTTGAAAACATCACCCAGAAGGCTGTCCCAGTGACCTCACGCGGAACAAACCCCCTGTGGAAAAGGGTTGTCCACCTGTCTTGGAGAGCCACACATTTAGCACCGTCCAGCTAAATCTATTCTCTCCTTTGCCCAGTTGGAGTCCTAGCTGGGACATGGCCAACCGGATAGAAACTCCACTTCTTAGCACCCTCTGCAGCAAAGCACAGCCGCAAGATCAAGCTCTCACCAAGGGAAATCTCTGGCCCTTGACATTGCCCCTTTCCCTGGATCTCTCCAGGACTGAGGGAAGCACATATACCCACCAGCCTCAAACACTCCCCTGGGGATGGTTAAAGGAGAACAGATTCTTTAACCCACTCTGTTCTGGGGCTCCTTTGTTATGGCAGAATGGTATGAGCCTAAACCTGCTTTAGCTTCAGAAATGACATTTTTTTTAAACAGCATTTGTTGTTCTAGGAAACGATAAGTGGAAAGCAGGTTGTGACGTTTTATTACCTTCTCCCCATCCCCAAAAGACACTAAAAGGGTTCAAGAGAACCCATGCAGACCCCAAAGTCTATTTTCTCCCCAAATGTTTCATGCTTGAGTTCTCCAAGCACCGTGGAACCAATTGACAAGTTAGATGACGGCTTCCGACCTTTCTCAAATAATCTTTCAAGGCTTCCCCCAGCCCCACGGAGTATGGCAGGTGCCTCCTAGGAGACAGGGACATGGGGGTCCCATGTCAGTGCCAGGGGAGCCAAGCTGAGCACGCAGCCCATTGCTTTCCTTTTTTCCTAGACCAATTTCTAGCTGAGGATACACTGGCCACTTGTCCACGGTCCCTCTGGTCAAGAAGCCACCTACACCGTGTTGCCTTCCAACTCTTCCCCCGCCCACCATGGTGAGCAAGAGTGACGTGTGGGACACAGACATGTCCTCCCAGAGTCAATGCAGCACACCCACACTGTCCCATGAGGGCAGGCACCAACAGACCCTGACGGTGATGGGAAAGAGACCCAGATGCTAGGTCAACAGCCTCGCACAGCAAAGACGTCCACCTGTCACTCACCCCTCAGAGGGAGGCACCTCTCCTCCCCCCCAATCTACACCTACCCCAACACAATGCAGAATTCTCCCCAAAGAAGGGCCAGGGCGGCCTTGACTAGGGGTGGGTGCTGCGAGACCCCTGTGTCCATCCACGTCACTCCCCCTGCACAGAGGGGATCCTAGCACCCCTGGACCGTTAGGACCTAAGCCCGAGTAACCGGTGAGAGACCTGCCGCTGATGTCACTCACCCTGCAAGGCTTCTTTGGCTCTGGCTAGCTCCTGTTCCTTCTGGGCCAGCTGGACCCTGAGCTCGGTGGCCGAGAGGACCTCAGAGGACTTGCCACCCTGTGACTCCTCCAGGTCCTTTGCCAACATCTCCTTCATCTGCCGGAGAAGGTGAACTTCTTCCTGAAGCCGGGACACTTCTTCCCGTAGGAGCACTGGGGGAGAAGAGCACATCGTTAGCAGAGGGGACAATGGCTACTACTCCCGAGGGTTTCTGGGGACAGTGTGAAGACACTTTGCATTATAGGCCTTTCCTACAGGTGCGCAGGGAGGAATACCCTCCCCCCCTGTCTCCGGAATAAGACACTACCCTATCCCAAAGTGCCCTAGCCCCTGTCCTGGCCCCACCCACAGTCTACAGATGACACCTGGTAAGACCCCACCTTCTTGAGGGTTTCAATGCTGCTGTCACAGCACAGGAGTGTCCACTCCAACAGCTGACAGTCTGAGGAGTTGGCATTATAACCACAAGCCAGTGGCACGCCGAAGTTGAGCTTTACATACACGGCCACATTTAAATCATCACAACTTTCTGAGCCTGGGCCTCACAGTTCCCATTTTACAGAGTAAGACGTTGAGGCCCGGAGAGATTAAGTAACTCCGGAGGTCACAAAGTTAGCAGGCAGCACAGCTGGGACTGAACCAAGGCCTGGAGGGCCTGAGCTCGGAGTCAGTCCCACGCAGAGGAAAACAGCCCTAAAACCACACACTCGAAACATCTCGCAAAACCCATCACGTTTCAGAGCTCAGCCCTGCGGAAATGGAACTTTAGCATTCATACCCGACTATCCCACAGGAAAGCGGGGTGCAATGAGCAGAGACAGGGAGGTGCCGTGGGCAAAGCTTCCTGCGGCATTTAAATCCAACCCTACACACGATGAGTCCCCAGGGAGGGGCCAAGGCAAGCGTGGTGTCCCTTAAGCCCTGGGGAGCCTCAGGAAGGTACCGAGAGGGTGAACCATCGTCCCCTGGTGAGAAGCGCGCTCAGCCCTGCAGGCCGAGGGACACATCAATCCCCGGGTCAGCTCACCTGAGCAAGATGGACACACGGCGGCCAGAGCAGCCACACGGGCTGTGCGCAGCTCTGCCCAACTCTCAGGAGAGCACATCGAGACAGTGAGCAAACCTCCCCGGGACATGACTTAAGGACACTGAACTACTCACTGCCACGTCCCCAAGGGGCTGGCTTGGGCTACATCCTTAACTCACGCATCCCTCTTCCCCTCCTCCCACCCTGAAACATGCCGGACTGTGTCCAGGTTCACGGGGGGCCTCCTCCTGGAACACCCTTTTCTGGTTCTTCCCGTGGCCAGGTCCTCATGGTGACACAGCCCCCGTGCCCATGACCCCCTCGGAGGGCCTCCCCTGCCGGATTCTGCCTCCTCAATTCTATTTCCATGTCTTCCCCACACTGAATGCAGCCCAGGGCTGGAGGGCTGTTGAAGCTCAGCACACCCTGGCCCCTGAGCTCGGCCTCCTGCCTCCCCGGGGCAGCCATGCTATGCGCACGTGTTTATGTACTGGCTGTGTGTAAGGCAGGAGGGCAGGGACTTGGGTCTGTTTTGTTCACGGTCACGTTCCCATGCCTAGAGCAGTGCCTGGCACCCGGCTGCCCTTGAGAAGCAGCTGCTGAATGAGCAGATGGAAGAGCCACAGCTGAGCAGACCCGCCTGGCTGCCGCACCCCCATGTCCCCCACCCCGATTTCTCCTCAAAGAGGAAGCTGGAGAGTGGACACGGCAGGTGAGAGCAACAAGCATCCCCACTGCTGAGAGGAGTCCAGGCCACGCTCCTCACCTGCGTGGTTCCTGGAAGGGATGTGGCTGGGACGCAGCTCTGCTGTCACCAGGTGCCCCCCCCAGGCATGTGATGGTGAGCAAGTTCCTCCCTGCCAAGCCTCAGACACATCTGTAAAATGGGCCCAACCCTCATAGGCCTGAGAAGCTCCTCCAGGCACACCAGGAGTGCTCCGTGTACACGGGGTGCTCCTCACACAGGAGGTGCTCCATGTATACAAGGCACTCCTAGCATAGGAGGTACCCTGTGTACATGGGGTGCTCCTCACTCAGAAGATGCTCCAGGTACACGGGAGGTGCCCCATGTCCATGCGGCACGCCATGTATACAGGAAATACTCCATGTACACAGGGTGCTCCATATACACAGAAGGTACCCCATGTACACAGGGGATCCTCCTCATATAAGAGGTGCTCCACGCATACAGGGGGTGCTCCACATACAGAACGTACTTCATGTACACAAGAGGTGCTCACACAGGAGGTGCTCCACATATACAGGTGTTCTATGTACACAGGAAGTGTTTCTCACACAGAACGTCGTATTTCATGTACACAGGACGTTCTCCATGTATACAGGAGGTGCGCCACGTACGCAGGAAGCACACGATATTGGCAAAACAGGGTCCTTTCCTAGGCACCTCGCTCCATCGCCGGGCCTGCTGGCATTCTCCAAGGAGCTACAAGCCTCCCATCTCCCTTGGGATCCGCTGGCCTTGAGGCCGAACAGGCAGAACCAGGCTCAGACACGAGAAAGGCCCAGGGGAGCAGGTGTGGGCGTCCCTCACCCAGTGGCCTTGAAGAAAGGTGGTGTTGACCCTGGCCCAGTGCCCTGTCCACATCACGTCACTTCCCCAGGCCAGGCTGGGTCCAGTGCCCCTGCAGGAGGGGAGGCCTCCAGGGCACCTCCTGACCCAGGACACTCATAGAAGAGTGAGCGAGGTGAGGGCCCCTTTGGAAGGAAAGCATATCATCTCACTCTGTGGACGGCGCTACCTGGAATACTGGCTCCCTCGGGCTCTCTGCTTCTCTCTGTTCTGGAAGGTGCTAGAATAGCCCCACCTTAGGGCTCTGCAGAGGGGGCTTCCCTCCTTCCTTCCCAGGTCCCTTCCAGTCAGTCTCAGCGTCACTGTCCCTGCCTCAAGAGGCCTAAAATGACCCCATCCTGTCCAATGTTGACAGCACGTCAGACACCCTGACGAAGCCCCATCCTGACGCTGGAGGCCCACCTGTTTCTTGTCAGTGGACATGGGTTCCCGAGAGCAGGGCCTAGTCCCACACCCCTGGCAGTGCAGTCTCTCTCCGCGGGGTCTCAGGTGCTGGGAGAGTGTACGCACACTTCCCAGGCGCTCAGGACTGTCTGTCGAGCAGGTATTTACGGGCACCTGACCGTGCTGGATGCTGCTCCAGGTATGGGGGCACACGGCGAGTGCCCCAGACAGGCCCCACTCTCAGCTTAGTACACCCTGACCCCGTCATAAACACGGACCCAAGGACCCCAGCTGCTGAGCCCAGGGAGGCAGGCCGGGAACGGTCCACATCTCGTAGCAAGGCTGCAACGGAGGAGGTCTGCTTGGTGGCCCCTTCCCTGCCTCCATGCAGAGCAGGGTGTCCTGAGGGAGAAGGGAAGACCCTGGCCTCAGGAGCCTCCAGTGACTAGACGCACACAGGTGAGCCCAACACAGCCGGGCTGAATCTGCATGGGGCACCAGGACGTTTGCCAGGTGGTGGCAAACCAGATGGGCCTCGGAAGACTGAGGAGACGGGGGTGCCCAGCATGAGCAAAGGCAAGGAGGTGGGAAAACGGGGACAGGGAGTGGCCAGGAAATGGGCATGAGGTGAGGAAGAGGAGGAGGAAGGCTGGAGAGGTCAGATCATAAAGGGCCTTAACCCCAAACCCCCTCTGTGCCCCTGATCCAGCAGGCCATCTGTTATCAATATGCGAGACTCTAGAATTTTCTCCTCTTCATCAATATTCCCCAATCGCCCATCCCACCAGACTGTCACCAAGAGACTATTTCTCAACAAGGTAGGAGTGACTGATAACGCGTGTGACTTACATGTACATAACTGCACAGGTAGAAGGCGGGTTGATTTTTTGTGCATGTGTGTGTGTGTTTTTATTTAGGGTTGTCTTCAGGGCCTTTCGAACTGCCCTGAGGAAGCCGCCAAGGTTGTTTCCCGTTGTCTATGAAGAAGGCAGTGGATTCCAAGAGACCTGGCTTCAAATCCAGGCCTGGCTTCAAATCAGTGACTTTGCTGTGACCTTATGAAGCCTTATGTCTTTTCTCTGTGTCTCAGCTGTTATGCACGCTGCCGGATTTGACAAAACAAAACAAAGCACAAAAAAAACCACACGATCCCTCCCCCAAGATACGCGCGTGCGGGCACGCGCGCACACACACACACAGAATTCATTATGAATTTCAGACAGATAAAAAATATTTTAGTATAGTGTGTCATGGAACATACTTATATTAAAAATCTATTCATCATCAAGGTAGGAGGATCACTAAAACCCAGGAGTTCAAGACCAGCCTGGGTGACATAGCGAGACTCTCTCCCCTCAAAATTAGCTGGGTGTGGTGGTGTGCACCTGTAACCCCAGCCACACAGGAGGATGGATTGAGTCCAGGAGTTGGTCGTTGCAGTGAGCTGCGATCTCACCGCTGTACTCTAGCCTGGATGATAAGGAAAGACCCTGTCTCTGAAAAGGAATTTACTCATGTTTATCTGAAATTCAAATTTCACCAGGCATCTGTGTTTTATTCCAGCAAACCTACTCTCACCTAGTCAGTAAGCCCCAGTTGCCCACCTTGCCAGGACCCCTGTTTCCACTTTCATCCCACAGCGATCGTGATGCGATGAAACAGGGCAATCACAAGAGCAGGCTTTGCCAGAGCACCTTACAGAACTGTCTGGCACAGTTTTCTCTGTACCCTGCACCTAGGTGAGAACCCAGAGCGAGGCTGGGAGCCACGTGCCCTTCTTCTTAGCTAACAGTGACAAAGGAGGATTTTTCCTGTACTAACCTTCCTGACAGGTGTACCTGACACCTGGGCCCCACCCCCCTGTCAGGCTCTGAACAAGCTGATAGGAGCCACGAGGGCGGGACACCAGGTGTGGCACCCACAGGAGCCAAGTCTTAGGAGACCAGGCTGGAAAAACAACTCCACTGAAAGAAGAGTGGCTTATCAGAACCTACCAACTGCACCTGCCCCAGCTGGGTGTGGAGCCCCAGATCTCACATGCCCCAGACTCTCTCTTCCAGAAACAGAGACAGCCCTGGCCTGCAATCACAGACAGCCTGAGCTCTAAGCCCTTGGCCACTCAATGAGTTGGCTCTGGGACCTGGGCCTCAGTGGTCTCACCTGTAAAATGGGGTGATGAGAATAAGCAAGACGTGTGGAGGAGACTCAAATGCACCTAGGACAGCAGGTTCTGTGTTCACAACTCACCTTCCCTCTGTGCAGAGGGCCGCGACCATACTCCAGAAACAATGAAAAACTGCAGTTGGAGGACTTGCGTTTCTCCCTCAGAAGGACTACTAGCGCACTGTGTGTCTTTGGGCGAGTCACTGTCCCTCTCTGGACCTTCATAAATATCAGTGTCCTTTGAGAGACCCACTCTTTATAAACCTAGAAAATCGCTATCATGTATGCAATTCTCCCCTTGGGGAAACAGAGGCCTTGTGCTCTTGTCTGCAACCGTGCTGCTCAGAGCAGTAGCCCCTAGGCACAGGGGCCTGTGTGTACGTCAATTAGAATAAAGTAAAATGAATGACCAGCTCAGTCTCTCAGTTGTGCTAGCCACATCTCACGTGCGCCCACATGGCCGTGGCTGGGGTAACGGACAGTGCAGAACGGGCTGCTGCCATCATTGTAGCACGATGTTCTGCTCAGTGCTAGGCTAGAGGGCCTGAGACATCATTTATTAAGCACCTGGTGCAGCTCAGTTCTCCTGACCCACTAATAGGAGGAAGCCTCTTGCCAAAGGCAGGAGAGTTGCTTGCAGAAAACTGTCTTGGCCTCTGCCTAAGGACAGCAAAAGCAAAGATCAACTGTGTACTGTCTTGCCAACACTGGGTAACCATGGTGACCCTGGACCTCTGGGTGGGAAAGCGGGGAGCCACAGACACATGGCCTCGGAAGCAGGAAGTAAGTGTTGCCTGGGAGACAGCAGCTCTCTTGCCTCAGGGGAGATGCCAGTTACCAACAGTGCTGTCCTTGGAGACAACTTTACCAGCAGGCAGGTCAGGCAACAGAGGTCCCCAGCTGCCTTTTCCCCAGAGATGTGGGGGTCTGGTGTACCCACTGAGAAGAGGGTCCATACTGGGTGGCAAAGACCCTGCCCTTCTGCAGCCTATCTTCTTTACTCTGCAAGAGAAATAAGTCTCATTTTTTAAAAATGTGATTTCTCAGCTTCTCTTGCAGCTAGGGTTGCTCATGTGACCAGGTTCTGGCCACCTGGTGTCGGGAGAAAAACTCCCTTAGAAGGAGCCTCTTAAGCAAATAATGCATTAATTCTTCCCCACCTGCTTGCCTGGAGAGTGGACTTAATGGCTAGAGCTACCGTGGCCACCTCTGGGCAGGAAAGGGGGGGAGCCACAGACACAACAGAGGTCACATGGCCTTGGGAGCAGGAAGTTAAGTGCTCAGTTGGTAGACCCCAACTTCCCAAGCCAAAAGTCTAAATAACAGTAACTGTTGAGTATTATAATAACAGTTATGTCTTTGCTAACACTTAAGCTCACACTGTATGTTCTGAATTCTGCTACATTTTTCATGCCTTAAGTAGTTTAATCCTTACATAACCTCATGAAGTAGGTCCTGTTATTATCAACTGCCTTTTACACCTGGGGAAGTTGAGGCACACAGGAGCTAAATGGTTTGGCCAAGGTCACACAGAATAAAGAGTCAAGTCAGGATCTGAACCTGGGTTGGTCTACTCCCAGCACTCACAGTCTCAACTCCCACACTGTATTTCCTTACAGGAGGAGAGGGGCACAGGCTGTCAGTGGCTAAAGGACCTGCTGGGTCAGCGGGGCCCCAGTGGTCACCAGGCTTGGCTGGTAGGTGACAGTGGAGGGAGGTGTGCTCTTGTTTCCCAGGGGAAAGTTAGGTGGCAGTGAGTCAGTCATTGAAGTGTGGTGGTCCCGGACAGAGAAGGCTGTGGTCTTGGAGCCAGCCTGTCCGTTCTACAAGGGTAGACTCTGCTCTGCTCCTACCCAACACCCAGTGCTCTGCTCCACGCAGGGCTCTGCAGGTACGAGGTAAGGATGCCAGACGCAGCCCTGACACAGTGGGGCACGCAGATCTGGGGTTGGCCAGAGAGGCTCGGTCTTGGCTCCCTCACTTCCCAGCTGTTTGACCTGTGCACGAGTGACCTCTCACCCCTAATCTACAAATGGAGCCAAGACCAGTCTCTCAGGTCTGTGGCAAATGTTAAACAAAGCAATCAGCTAAATGGAAGCATGCTGGAAGATTCTAAATGGAGGTCCAACGGAGCTCATCATTAAGGAAAAGGGCAAACCTCCGTGATCTTCCCAAGGAAGGCCTTGGCCTCCATAACCAGAGGGTGGCCTTGACCAAAATAACTACAGAACCCTGACCCATGAGACCCCCCACAACCCAGCAGGGGCCGATTAAACAGCAGAGAAGACGTGCTCAGGGTGGGTTCTGAAGGCTGAGTCACCGAGTCCAGAGAACGAGGGAAGTGAGGGAAGCGGGGAGCTTGGGAACTCTGGGGCAGAGGCCAGGCTGAGATGAGGCTGGCAAGTCCAGGCTGGCAGGGGCTGTCCCCAGCTGCCTGTCCTGGGTGACACCTTGACAAGCAGACGAGCACACGTCTATCAAAACTCCCGGAATGAAAACTGGCACACTTAGAGGCTGTGCCCTTTACTGTACGTAAATTATACCTCAGAGAAAGGAAACTACAGCAATAATAGATTTCACACTTTCTACTAAAAACTCTTTTTTTGTAGCCCTTCCTACAAAACAAAATTTTCAGGTACAGAGCCCCACCCAACTCCGTTCTCCTCCAGGCCCCAGGGAAAGGTGTACGTTGGTCTAACTCCCACTGATCCTGGCTTTGTGGGGGCCCTGTGTGCACTGGAATCCTCCCACGGGCTATGCAGGGCTGGGGGGGTCCCACCTGAGGCTTGGGACATGGGTGGGGCTGGGAAGACACCCAGGCCTGCGGGGTTCTGAAGCTGCTGGGCCAGGCACTGGTCCAGCCTTGCCTGGTAGGTTGTGAGCGCTCGAAGACATCGCTGTTCCCTTGGCTGCCATTCCTGTTGGGTGGGGGCCTACTCTGGTCCATGTGTGGTCTTAGTGCACTGGGATGATGCTTGGTCTAAAAATGAGGGGTAGGGCTGCCCTGGGAGAGCCAAAGCTTTAAGGCTGAAACACAATGGCTCTTACGGGCAAAGGTGTCATCTTAAGGAGATGGGGCCTGGGCTGCAGGGCGTCCCCTGTGGCCAGTCCTCAGTGGAGGAGGGGAGTCCTGAAAAGGAGAATCAGAGAAGGGGTCACTGGCAGAGCCCACCGCCAGAGCAGAGGGGCTGGGGCCTTCGCTGATGCACCAGGAGCCCCCTGTGCCCTCCTGCACTCTGTGGGGTAGCAGGTGGCAGGAAAGAGGCACAACTCGGCCGCACCCACATACTCCCTCTGCTTTAGAATGTGTTCATCACCTTCGCCCAGGTGTAACCCTCTCTGAGCCCCAGGAGCCCGCTGGGATTGTTCTAAGTCTTCTTCATGCATTAATTCTCAGGCCCCTTAAGATCCCCAGGGGATGCCCCCATTTTACAAAAAAAACTGCGGCCTAGAGAGAACATGCGGTCAAAGCAGGTGTTCCAGGGACGCCGCTGCTGCTTGTGGTTGCTGAGTTAGGCCCATTCTCCTGAAAGTACAGCTGCCAGCCTGGGAGGTACCCCCCCAAGGCAGGGAGGCAGAGAGCCCTCAAACCATCCCTGCTGTTTTCATCCTTCCCCCAGCCTGGGAGGCTCCGGATAGCAGGACCTCAGACCCTTAGCTAAGGGGGGGGACCCAGCTTCTGAGTGGGGCGTGGGGAGTCCTGGGTTGGCGGCAGCAGCAGCAGCATCAGCGACTCGGAGGAGCCCTCAAAGCTCCACGACCAGAGCTGCCACAGGGAGACTGACCATGGGTGAGCCTAAACCTCATGCTTTGCTCGTGGAGAGAGAAGCCTGGGAACTGCAGCCTGGGAAAAGCCAGTCTCTGGACCACGCTTCTGTTGCCACCCTGGGACTCTGGGGCAGGATGAGCCTCACTTTGTCACCACTTCCATCCGCGGGGCCCAATCCCCACTGAGGTCCTGGAGCAGAGGGTTGCAAACAGCCGCATCTCAAGCTCCCTCTGTCCCCATTCACCAAGCTGACTCTCTTGTCCCTCCCTCAGTCCCCCTGCCCATGGAGACAGGCTGCAAGA
This sequence comes from Arctocebus calabarensis, assembly GCA_963573935.1. Classification (NCBI taxonomy): domain Eukaryota; kingdom Metazoa; phylum Chordata; class Mammalia; order Primates; family Lorisidae; genus Arctocebus; species Arctocebus calabarensis. The sequence continues at coordinate 38,750 of CAUYON010047095.1, forward strand.
GCTAGGACTTCAACTTGCTGGAGATTTCCACTTCCCAGGGCCTCTTTGGTAGGATCTGACACTCAGAGGGGTCCCCAAGTAATAGGCAATCCCCAGATTTGGGGGGAGAGCTCTCAAACAACATGCGCCTGCTCCCCAAAGCCGCTGCTAGGTGATTCCTACTACTACAGGTGGGGACAGGCATTGCAGGGACTCAGGTAACACAGCTTTTGTCCTTTCCTCACATTTCACAGTAATTGTTTTTTCCTTGGGACGTTGTTTAATCTGCCTTCCCTGCAGAGCTTTTCCAGTGCAGCCTCCCGCCAGATCTTCCTCGGGGCATGAACTTGGGCCAAGCTTACCCCTTCTACTCCCATGGGGAGCTGTGCTCAACCAGCCTGCACGGCAGACACAGGTGCTCTCCTGGGACAGGAGATACATCACCTTCACTCACCCTCCACCAAGCACAGACTGAGCTACAGCCATGCACCAGGCACCTGTGACCAAGACAAGGTCCCTGTCCCAGAAGGTCACAGTCTCAAATGCAGAGAAGCTCTAGGGAAGGGGAGGAACTCCAAATATCCAGCACTCAGTTCAGAGAGACGTAAACCTGAGGGTTGGTGTGATAGACTGTGGTTCTCCAGGGTATGCTGGGGGCTTGGGCACCACCTTAATAGCTGAGGCTATAAGCATCACTCAGCAGGTACTTCTAGCACCCGAGGGAATGTGAACCTGTAGCCCCACCATCGGGTGGGAGAAGCAGGCACATGCCTGCCCCTGTGGCAGCTGACTCCCTGGCAGGCTGTGACAGCAACAAAACAATGACTCCTCAGTCCCAAACCTTGTGTTCAAGTCTCCTTGGTGGCTGTAAGAAATCTTCCCATATCTGCTTTTTGGGGGGCAGGAGGGTTGGGGAAGAGTTGGCCAGTTGCCTTCTCCAGCCCTCAGTGAGCACATTTTCCCCTGGGGATTAGAAGCAGAGGGCTGTGGCCAGTTCATGGTAAGACTGATGGACCACTGGGGGCTACCATGGGCTCCCCTTTCAGTGAGTACAAGGAAGAATCGAAGCACATCTGTCAAGCTGAGCCTCAAAACCTCTGCTTCCTGGGCAGCGTCTGTGGCTCAAAGGAGTAGGGTGCTGGCCCCATATGCTGGAGATGGCAGGTTCAAACCCAGCTCCGGCCAAAAACTGCAAAAAACTCCCCTCCACTTCCTCTTAAAATGCTTTTCCTTTCCAAATTTCCTCATTCTCCCCCTCTTTGCCCTCAGATGGGGCAGCAGATGTTTCTGCCCAGCTGACACCTGTGCTTACTTCAACATAACATCTCCATTTCCCTTTGGGGGAGCCCTGCTTCTGTCAGTATCTGTGATTCAGGGGTGGACATTTTCGTGACCCAGTCTGGCCAATCAGAACACTGAATTGCCTTGGCCATTGTGATTGGTTTAGGAGAAAGCACATGATCCAAGCCATTCCAATCAGACATCATTTCTGGGCCAGGATCCAGGGGCTCTCCTTACTAATGGGGCTCAGGCTGTGAGGAGAGCCTGAAGCTTCTGGCAGCCACTTTGTCACCATGAGGGGAATGGCTAGCAAGATTCGGACAGGGTTCAGATAATACATGGTATGTACAGGCTCGGCGCCTGTGGCTCAACCGGCTAAAGCACCAGCCACGTACACCTGAGCTGGCGGGTTCGAATCCAGCCCGGGCCCTCCAAACAACACTGACGGCTGCAACCAAAAAATGGCCGGGCGTTGTGGCGGGCGCCTGTAGTCCCAGCTACTTGGGAGGCAGAGGCAAGAGAATGGCTTGAGCCCAAGAGTTAGAGGTTGCTGTGAGCTGTGATGCCACAGCGTTCTACCCAGGGTGACAGCTTGAGGCTCTGTCTCAAACACACACACACACACACA